>CM065129.1:1122500-1272500 GCA_033026305.1 Cirrhinus molitorella
ACCTTGACTTCTTCTATGGCTTCTGTTTTTCGATTTTTTTTTTATCGACTTCTACCTTGACTTCTTCTATGGCTTCAGTTACTTCGAGTTTTTTTTTTTTTTTTTTTCTTTTTTTATCGACTTCTAGCTTGACTTCTTCTATGGTTTCAGTTACTTCGATTTTTTATTTCATCGACTTCTACCTTGACTTCCTCTATGGCTTCAGTTACTTCGAGTTTTTTTTTTTTTTTTTTTATCGACTTCTACCTTGACTTCTTCTATGGCTTCTTTTACTTCGATTTTTTCTTTCATCGACTTCTACCTTGACTTCTTCTATGGCTTCTGTTACTTCGAGTTTTTTTTTTTTTTTTTTTTTTATCGACTTCTACCTTGACTTCTTCTATGCTTTCAGTTACTTCGATTTTTTCTTTCATCGACTTCTACCTTTGACTTCTTCTATGGCTTCTGTTACTTCGATTTTTTCTTTCATCGACTTCTACCTTGACTTCCTCTGTGGCTTCTGTTATTTCGATTTTTTCTTTTTTTATCGACTTCTACCTTGACTTCTTCTATGGTTTCAGTTACTTCGATTTTTTCTTTCATCGACTTCTACCTTGACTTCTTCTATGGCTTCAGTTACTTCGACTTTTTTTTTTTTTTTTTTATCTACTTCTACCTTGACTTCTTCTATGGTTTCAGTTACTACGATTTTTTCTTTCATCGACTTCTACCTTGACTTCTTCTATGGCTTCAGTTACTTCGATTTTTTTTTTTTTTTTCTTTTTTTATCGACTTCTACCTTGACTTCTTCTATGGTTTCAGTTACTTCGATTTTTTCTTTCATCGACTTCTACCTTGACTTCTTCTATGGCTTCTGTTATTTCGATTTTTTCTTTCATCGACTTCTACCTTGACTTCTTCTATGGCTTCAGTTACTTCAGTTTTTTTTTTTTTTTTTTAATCGACTTCTACCTTGACTTCTTCTATGGTTTCAGTTACTTCGATTTTTTCTTTCATCGACTTCTACCTTGACTTCTTCTATGGCTTCTGTTATTTCGATTTTTTCTTTCATCGACTTCTACCTTGACTTCTTCTATGGCTTCTGTTTTTCGATTTTTTTTTTATCGACTTCTACCTTGACTTCTTCTATGGCTTCAGTTACTTCGATTTTTTTTTTTTTTTTCTTTTTTTATCGACTTCTACCTTGACGACTTCTATGGTTTCAGTTACTTCGATTTTTTCTTTCATCGACTTCTACCTTGACTTCTTCTATGGCTTCTGTTACTTCGATTTTTTCGTTCATCGACTTCTACCTTGACTTCTTCTATGGCTTCTGTTATTTCGATTTTTTCTTTCATCGACTTCTACCTTGACTTCTTCTATGGCTTCTGTTACTTCGATTTTTTCTTTCATCGACTTCTAACTTGACTTCTTCTATGGTTTCAGTTACTTCGATTTTTTCTTTCATCGACTTCTACCTAGACTTCCTCTATGGCTTCTGTTATTTCGATTTTTTCTTTCATCGACTTCTACCTTGACTTCTTCTATGGCTTCTGTTACTTCGATTTTTTCTTTCATCGACTTCTACCTTGACTTCTTCTATGGCTTCTGTTTTTCGATTTTTTTTTTATCGACTTCTACCTTGACTTCTTCTATGGCTTCAGTTACTTCGATTTTTTTTTTTTTTTTTTTTTTTTATCGACTTCTACCTTGACTTCTTCTATGGTTTCAGTTACTTCGATTTTTTCTTTCATCGACTTCTACCTTGACTTCTTCTATGGCTTCTGTTATTTCGATTTTTTCTTTCATCGACTTCTACCTTGACTTCTTCTATGGCTTCAGTTACTTCAATTTTTTTTTTTTTTTTTTTAATCGACTTCTACCTTGACTTCTTCTATGGCTTCTGTTATTTCGATTTTTTCTTTCATTGACTTCTACCTTGACTTCTTCTATGGCTTCTGTTACTTCGATTTTTTCTTTCATCGACTTCTACATTTGACTTCTTCTATGGCTTCTGTTTTTCGATTTTTTTTTTATCGACTTCTACCTTGACTTCTTCTATGGCTTCAGTTACTTCGAGTTTTTTTTTTTTTTTTTTTTTATCGACTTCTACCTTGACTTCTTCTATGGCTTCTGTTACTTCGATTTTTTCTTTCATCGACTTCTACCTTGACTTCTTCTATGGCTTCAGTTACTTCGAGTTTTTTTTTTTTTTTTTTTTTTTTTTTTTTTTTATCGACTTCTACCTTGACTTCTTCTATGGTTTCAGTTACTTCGATTTTTTCTTTCATCGACTTCTACCTTGACTTCTTCTATGGCTTCTGTTACTTCGATTTTTTCGTTCATCGACTTCTACCTTGACTTCTTCTATGGCTTCTGTTATTTCGATTTTTTCTTTCATCGACTTCTACCTTGACTTCTTCTATGGCTTCTGTTACTTCGATTTTTTCTTTCATCGACTTCTAACTTGACTTCTTCTATGGTTTCAGTTACTTCGATTTTTTCTTTCATCGACTTCTACCTAGACTTCCTCTATGGCTTCTGTTATTTCGATTTTTTCTTTCATCGACTTCTACCTTGACTTCTTCTATGGCTTCTGTTACTTCGATTTTTTCTTTCATCGACTTCTACCTTGACTTCTTCTATGGCTTCTGTTTTTCGATTTTTTTTTTATCGACTTCTACCTTGACTTCTTCTATGGCTTCAGTTACTTCGAGTTTTTTTTTTTTTTTTTTTCTTTTTTTATCGACTTCTAGCTTGACTTCTTCTATGGTTTCAGTTACTTCGATTTTTTATTTCATCGACTTCTACCTTGACTTCCTCTATGGCTTCAGTTACTTCGAGTTTTTTTTTTTTTTTTTTTATCGACTTCTACCTTGACTTCTTCTATGGCTTCTTTTACTTCGATTTTTTCTTTCATCGACTTCTACCTTGACTTCTTCTATGGCTTCTGTTACTTCGAGTTTTTTTTTTTTTTTTTTTTTTATCGACTTCTACCTTGACTTCTTCTATGCTTTCAGTTACTTCGATTTTTTCTTTCATCGACTTCTACCTTTGACTTCTTCTATGGCTTCTGTTACTTCGATTTTTTCTTTCATCGACTTCTACCTTGACTTCCTCTGTGGCTTCTGTTATTTCGATTTTTTCTTTTTTTATCGACTTCTACCTTGACTTCTTCTATGGTTTCAGTTACTTCGATTTTTTCTTTCATCGACTTCTACCTTGACTTCTTCTATGGCTTCAGTTACTTCGACTTTTTTTTTTTTTTTTTTATCTACTTCTACCTTGACTTCTTCTATGGTTTCAGTTACTACGATTTTTTCTTTCATCGACTTCTACCTTGACTTCTTCTATGGCTTCAGTTACTTCGATTTTTTTTTTTTTTTCTTTTTTTATCGACTTCTACCTTGACTTCTTCTATGGTTTCAGTTACTTCGATTTTTTCTTTCATCGACTTCTACCTTGACTTCTTCTATGGCTTCTGTTATTTCGATTTTTTCTTTCATCGACTTCTACCTTGACTTCTTCTATGGCTTCAGTTACTTCAGTTTTTTTTTTTTTTTTTTAATCGACTTCTACCTTGACTTCTTCTATGGTTTCAGTTACTTCGATTTTTTCTTTCATCGACTTCTACCTTTGACTTCTTCTATGGCTTCTGTTACTTCGATTTTTTCTTTCATCGACTTCTACCTTGACTTCCTCTGTGGCTTCTGTTATTTCGATTTTTTCTTTTTTTATCGACTTCTACCTTGACTTCTTCTATGGTTTCAGTTACTTCGATTTTTTCTTTCATCGACTTCTACCTTGACTTCTTCTATGGCTTCAGTTACTTCGACTTTTTTTTTTTTTTTTTTATCTACTTCTACCTTGACTTCTTCTATGGTTTCAGTTACTACGATTTTTTCTTTCATCGACTTCTACCTTGACTTCTTCTATGGCTTCAGTTACTTCGATTTTTTTTTTTTTTTTCTTTTTTTATCGACTTCTACCTTGACTTCTTCTATGGTTTCAGTTACTTCGATTTTTTCTTTCATCGACTTCTACCTTGACTTCTTCTATGGCTTCTGTTATTTCGATTTTTTCTTTCATCGACTTCTACCTTGACTTCTTCTATGGCTTCAGTTACTTCAGTTTTTTTTTTTTTTTTTTAATCGACTTCTACCTTGACTTCTTCTATGGTTTCAGTTACTTCGATTTTTTCTTTCATCGACTTCTACCTTGACTTCTTCTATGGCTTCTGTTATTTCGATTTTTTCTTTCATCGACTTCTACCTTGACTTCTTCTATGGCTTCTGTTTTTCGATTTTTTTTTTATCGACTTCTACCTTGACTTCTTCTATGGCTTCAGTTACTTCGATTTTTTTTTTTTTTTTCTTTTTTTATCGACTTCTACCTTGACGACTTCTATGGTTTCAGTTACTTCGATTTTTTCTTTCATCGACTTCTACCTTGACTTCTTCTATGGCTTCTGTTACTTCGATTTTTTCGTTCATCGACTTCTACCTTGACTTCTTCTATGGCTTCTGTTATTTCGATTTTTTCTTTCATCGACTTCTACCTTGACTTCTTCTATGGATTCTGTTACTTCGATTTTTTCTTTCATCGACTTCTAACTTGACTTCTTCTATGGTTTCAGTTACTTCGATTTTTTCTTTCATCGACTTCTACCTAGACTTCCTCTATGGCTTCTGTTATTTCGATTTTTTCTTTCATCGACTTCTACCTTGACTTCTTCTATGGCTTCTGTTACTTCGATTTTTTCTTTCATCGACTTCTACCTTGACTTCTTCTATGGCTTCTGTTTTTCGATTTTTTTTTTATCGACTTCTACCTTGACTTCTTCTATGGCTTCAGTTACTTCGATTTTTTTTTTTTTTTTTTTTTTTATCGACTTCTACCTTGACTTCTTCTATGGTTTCAGTTACTTCGATTTTTTCTTTCATCGACTTCTACCTTGACTTCTTCTATGGCTTCTGTTATTTCGATTTTTTCTTTCATCGACTTCTACCTTGACTTCTTCTATGGCTTCAGTTACTTCAATTTTTTTTTTTTTTTTTTTAATCGACTTCTACCTTGACTTCTTCTATGGCTTCTGTTATTTCGATTTTTTCTTTCATTGACTTCTACCTTGACTTCTTCTATGGCTTCTGTTACTTCGATTTTTTCTTTCATCGACTTCTACATTTGACTTCTTCTATGGCTTCTGTTTTTCGATTTTTTTTTTATCGACTTCTACCTTGACTTCTTCTATGGCTTCAGTTACTTCGAGTTTTTTTTTTTTTTTTTTTTTATCGACTTCTACCTTGACTTCTTCTATGGCTTCTGTTACTTCGATTTTTTCTTTCATCGACTTCTACCTTGACTTCTTCTATGGCTTCAGTTACTTCGAGTTTTTTTTTTTTTTTTTTTTTTTTTTTTTTTTTATCGACTTCTACCTTGACTTCTTCTATGGTTTCAGTTACTTCGATTTTTTCTTTCATCGACTTCTACCTTGACTTCTTCTATGGCTTCTGTTACTTCGATTTTTTCGTTCATCGACTTCTACCTTGACTTCTTCTATGGCTTCTGTTATTTCGATTTTTTCTTTCATCGACTTCTACCTTGACTTCTTCTATGGCTTCTGTTACTTCGATTTTTTCTTTCATCGACTTCTAACTTGACTTCTTCTATGGTTTCAGTTACTTCGATTTTTTCTTTCATCGACTTCTACCTAGACTTCCTCTATGGCTTCTGTTATTTCGATTTTTTCTTTCATCGACTTCTACCTTGACTTCTTCTATGGCTTCTGTTACTTCGATTTTTTCTTTCATCGACTTCTACCTTGACTTCTTCTATGGCTTCTGTTTTTCGATTTTTTTTTTATCGACTTCTACCTTGACTTCTTCTATGGCTTCAGTTACTTCGAGTTTTTTTTTTTTTTTTTTTCTTTTTTTATCGACTTCTAGCTTGACTTCTTCTATGGTTTCAGTTACTTCGATTTTTTATTTCATCGACTTCTACCTTGACTTCCTCTATGGCTTCAGTTACTTCGAGTTTTTTTTTTTTTTTTTTTATCGACTTCTACCTTGACTTCTTCTATGGCTTCTTTTACTTCGATTTTTTCTTTCATCGACTTCTACCTTGACTTCTTCTATGGCTTCTGTTACTTCGAGTTTTTTTTTTTTTTTTTTTTTTATCGACTTCTACCTTGACTTCTTCTATGCTTTCAGTTACTTCGATTTTTTCTTTCATCGACTTCTACCTTTGACTTCTTCTATGGCTTCTGTTACTTCGATTTTTTCTTTCATCGACTTCTACCTTGACTTCCTCTGTGGCTTCTGTTATTTCGATTTTTTCTTTTTTTATCGACTTCTACCTTGACTTCTTCTATGGTTTCAGTTACTTCGATTTTTTCTTTCATCGACTTCTACCTTGACTTCTTCTATGGCTTCAGTTACTTCGACTTTTTTTTTTTTTTTTTTATCTACTTCTACCTTGACTTCTTCTATGGTTTCAGTTACTACGATTTTTTCTTTCATCGACTTCTACCTTGACTTCTTCTATGGCTTCAGTTACTTCGATTTTTTTTTTTTTTTTCTTTTTTTATCGACTTCTACCTTGACTTCTTCTATGGTTTCAGTTACTTCGATTTTTTCTTTCATCGACTTCTACCTTGACTTCTTCTATGGCTTCTGTTATTTCGATTTTTTCTTTCATCGACTTCTACCTTGACTTCTTCTATGGCTTCAGTTACTTCAGTTTTTTTTTTTTTTTTTTAATCGACTTCTACCTTGACTTCTTCTATGGTTTCAGTTACTTCGATTTTTTCTTTCATCGACTTCTACCTTGACTTCTTCTATGGCTTCTGTTATTTCGATTTTTTCTTTCATCGACTTCTACCTTGACTTCTTCTATGGCTTCTGTTTTTCGATTTTTTTTTTATCGACTTCTACCTTGACTTCTTCTATGGCTTCAGTTACTTCGATTTTTTTTTTTTTTTTCTTTTTTTATCGACTTCTACCTTGACGACTTCTATGGTTTCAGTTACTTCGATTTTTTCTTTCATCGACTTCTACCTTGACTTCTTCTATGGCTTCTGTTATTTCGATTTTTTCTTTCATCGACTTCTACCTTGACTTCTTCTATGGGTTCTGTTATTTCGATTTTTTGTTTCATCGACTTCTACCTTGACTTCTTCTATGGCTTCAGTTACTTCGACTTTTTTTTTTTTTTTTTTTATCGACTTCTACCTTGACTTCTTCTATGGTTTCAGTTACTTCGATTTTTTCTTTCATCGACTTCTACCTTGACTTCTTCTATGGCTTCAGTTATTTCGATTTTTTGTTTCATCGACTTCTACCTTGACTTCTTCTATGGCTTCAGTTACTTCGACTTTTTTTTTTTTTTTTTTATCGACTTCTACCTTGACTTCTTCTATGGTTTCAGTTACTACGATTTTTTCTTTCATCGACTTCTACCTTAACTTCTTCTATGGCTTCAGTTACTTCAATTTTTTTTTTTTTTTTTTTAATCGACTTCTACCTTGACTTCTTCTATGGTTTCAGTTACTTCGATTTTTTCTTTCATCGACTTCTACCTTGACTTCTTCTATGGCTTCTGTTACTTCGATTTTTTCTTTCATCGACTTCTACCTTGACTTCTTCTATGGCTTCTGCTTTTCGATTTTTTTTTTATCGACTTCTACCTTGACTTCTTCTATGGCTTCAGTTACTTCGAGTTTTTTTTTTTTTTTTTTTTTATCGACTTCTACCTTGACTTCTTCTATGTCTTCTGTTACTTCGATTTTTTCTTTCATCGACTTCTACCTTGACTTCTTCTATGGCTTCAGTTACTTCGAGTTTTTTTTTTTTTTTTTTTTTTATCGACTTCTACCTTGACTTCTTCTATGGCTTCAGTTACTTCGATTTTTTTTTTTTTTTTCTTTTTTTATCGACTTCTACCTTGACGACTTCTATGGTTTCAGTTACTTCGATTTTTTCTTTCATCGACTTCTACCTTGATTTCTTCTATGGCTTCTGTTACTTCGATTTTTTCGTTCATCGACTTCTACCTTGTCTTCTTCTATGGCTTCTGTTATTTCGATTTTTTCTTTCATCGACTTCTACCTTGACTTCTTCTATGGTTTCTGTTACTTCGATTTTTTCTTTCATCGACTTCTACCTTGACTTCTTCTATGGTTTCAGTTACTTCGATTTTTTCTTTCATCGACTTCTACCTTGACTTCTTCTATGGCTTCTGTTTTTCGATTTTTTTTTTATCGACTTCTACCTTGACTTCTTCTATGGCTTCAGTTACTTCGAGTTTTTTTTTTTTTTTTTTTTCTTTTTTTATCGACTTCTAGCTTGACTTCTTCTATGGTTTCAGTTACTTCGATTTTTTATTTCATCGACTTCTACCTTGACTTCCTCTATGGCTTCAGTTACTTCGAGTTTTTTTTTTTTTTTTTTTATCGACTTCTACCTTGACTTCTTCTGTGGCTTCTTTTACTTCGATTTTTTCTTTCATCGACTTCTACCTTGACTTCTTCTATGGCTTCTGTTACTTCGAGTTTTTTTTTTTTTTTTTATCGACTTCTACCTTGACTTCTTCTATGGTTTCAGTTACTTCGATTTTTTCTTTCATCGACTTCTACCTTTGACTTCTTCTATGGCTTCTGTTACTTCGATTTTTTCTTTCATCGACTTCTACCTTGACTTCCTCTATGGCTTCTGTTATTTCGATTTTTTCTTTCATCGACTTCTACCTTGACTTCTTCTATGGCTTCAGTTACTTCGAGTTTTTTTTTTTTTTTTTCTTTTCTTATCGACTTCTACCTTGACTTCTTCTATGGTTTCAGTTACTTCGATTTTTTCTTTCATCGACTTCTACCTTTGACTTCTTCTATGGCTTCTGTTTCTTCGCTTTTTTCTTTCATCGACTTCTACCTTGACTTCCTCTATGGCTTCTGTTATTTCGATTTTTTCTTTCATCGACTTCTACCTTGACTTCTTCTATGGCTTCAGTTACTTCGAGTTTTTTTTTTTTTTTTTCTTTTTTTATCGACTTCTACCTTGACTTCTTCTATGGTTTCAGTTACTTCGATTTTTTCTTTCATCGACTTCTACCTTGACTTCTTCTATGGCTTCTGTTATTTCGATTTTTTGTTTCATCGACTTCTACCTTGACTTCTTCTATGGTTTCAGTTACTTCGACTTTTTTTTTTTTTTTTTTATCGACTTCTACCTTGACTTCTTCTATGGTTTCAGTTACTTCGATTTTTTCTTTCATCGACTTCTACCTTGACTTCTTCTATGGCTTCAGTTACTTCGATTTTTTTTTTTTTTTTCTTTTTTTATCGACTTCTACCTTGACTTCTTCTATGGCTTGTGTTATTTCGATTTTTTCTTTCATCGACTTCTACCTTGACTTCTTCTATGGCTTCTGTTACTTCGATTTTTTTTTTTTTTTTTTAATCGACTTCTACCTTGACTTCTTCTATGCTTTCAGTTACTTCGATTTTTTCTTTCATCGACTTCTACCTTTGACTTCTTCTATGGCTTCTGTTACTTCGATTTTTTCTTTCATCGACTTCTACCTTGACTTCCTCTGTGGCTTCTGTTATTTCGATTTTTTCTTTCATCGACTTCTACCTTGACTTCTTCTATGGCTTCAGTTACTTCGATTTTTTTTTTTTTTTTCTTTTTTTATCGACTTCTACCTTGACTTCTTCTATGGCTTGTGTTATTTCGATTTTTTCTTTCATCGACTTCTACCTTGACTTCTTCTATGGCTTCTGTTACTTCGATTTTTTTTTTTTTTTTTTTTTATCGACTTCTACCTTGACTTCTTCTATGCTTTCAGTTACTTCGATTTTTTCTTTCATCGACTTCTACCTTTGACTTCTTCTATGGCTTCTGTTACTTCGATTTTTTCTTTCATCGACTTCTACCTTGACTTCCTCTGTGGCTTCTGTTATTTCGATTTTTTCTTTCATCGACTTCTACCTTGACTTCTTCTATGGCTTCTGTTACTTCGAGTTTTTTTTTATTTTTTTTTTTATCGACTTCTACCTTGACTTCTTCTATGGTTTCAGTTACTTCGATTTTTTCTTTCATCGACTTCTACCTTTGACTTCTTCTATGGCTTCTGTTCCTTCGATTTTTTCTTTCATCGACTTCTACCTTGACTTCCTCTATGGCTTCTGTTATTTCGATTTTTTCTTTCATCGACTTCTACCTTGACTTCTTCTATGGTTTCAGTTACTTCGATTTTTTCTTTCATCGACTTCTACCTAGACTTCCTCTATGGCTTCTGTTATTTCGATTTTTTCTTTCATCGGCTTCGACCTTGACTTCTTCTATGGCTTCAGTTACTTCGAGTTTTTTTTTTTTTTTTTTCTTTTTTTATCGACTTCTACCTTGACTTCTTCTATGGCTTCAGTTACTTCGAGTTTTTTTTTTTTTCTTTTTTTATCGACTTCTACCTTGACTTCTTCTATGGCTTCAGTTACTTCGACTTTTTTTTTTTTTTTTTTATCGACTTCTACCTTGACTTCTTCTATGGTTTCAGTTACTTCGATTTTTTCTTTCATCGACTTCTACCTTGACTTCTTCTATGGCTTCAGTTACTTCGATATTTTTTTTTCTTTTCTTTTTTTATCGACTTCTACCTTGACTTCTTCTATGGTTTCAGTTACTTCGATTTTTTCTTTCATCGACTTCTACCTTGACTTCTTCTATGGCTTCTGTTATTTCGATTTTTTCTTTCATCGACTTCTACCTTGACTTCTTCTATGGCTTCTGTTATTTCGATTTTTTCTTTCATCGACTTCTACCTTGACTTCTTCTATGGCTTCTGTTACTACGATTTTTTCTTTCATCGACTTCTAACTTGACTTCTTCTATGGTTTCAGTTACTTCGATTTTTTCTTTCATCGACTTCTACCTAGACTTCCTCTATGGCTTCTGTTATTTCGATTTTTTCTTTCATCGACTTCTACCTTGACTTCTTCTATGGCTTCTGTTACTTCGATTTTTTCTTTCATCGACTTCTACCTTGACTTCTTCTATGGCTTCTGTTTTTCGATTTTTTTTTTATCGACTTCTACCTTGACTTCTTCTATGGCTTCAGTTACTTCGATTTTTTTTTTTTTTTTTTTTTTTTATCGACTTCTACCTTGACTTCTTCTATGGTTTCAGTTACTTCGATTTTTTCTTTCATCGACTTCTACCTTGACTTCTTCTATGGCTTCTGTTATTTCGATTTTTTCTTTCATCGACTTCTACCTTGACTTCTTCTATGGCTTCAGTTACTTCAATTTTTTTTTTTTTTTTTTTAATCGACTTCTACCTTGACTTCTTCTATGGCTTCTGTTATTTCGATTTTTTCTTTCATTGACTTCTACCTTGACTTCTTCTATGGCTTCTGTTACTTCGATTTTTTCTTTCATCGACTTCTACATTTGACTTCTTCTATGGCTTCTGTTTTTCGATTTTTTTTTTATCGACTTCTACCTTGACTTCTTCTATGGCTTCAGTTACTTCGAGTTTTTTTTTTTTTTTTTTTTTATCGACTTCTACCTTGACTTCTTCTATGGCTTCTGTTACTTCGATTTTTTCTTTCATCGACTTCTACCTTGACTTCTTCTATGGCTTCAGTTACTTCGAGGTTTTTTTTTTTTTTTTTTTTTTTTTTTTTTTTATCGACTTCTACCTTGACTTCTTCTATGGTTTCAGTTACTTCGATTTTTTCTTTCATCGACTTCTACCTTGACTTCTTCTATGGCTTCTGTTACTTCGATTTTTTCGTTCATCGACTTCTACCTTGACTTCTTCTATGGCTTCTGTTATTTCGATTTTTTCTTTCATCGACTTCTACCTTGACTTCTTCTATGGCTTCTGTTACTTCGATTTTTTCTTTCATCGACTTCTAACTTGACTTCTTCTATGGTTTCAGTTACTTCGATTTTTTCTTTCATCGACTTCTACCTAGACTTCCTCTATGGCTTCTGTTATTTCGATTTTTTCTTTCATCGACTTCTACCTTGACTTCTTCTATGGCTTCTGTTACTTCGATTTTTTCTTTCATCGACTTCTACCTTGACTTCTTCTATGGCTTCTGTTTTTCGATTTTTTTTTTATCGACTTCTACCTTGACTTCTTCTATGGCTTCAGTTACTTCGAGTTTTTTTTTTTTTTTTTTTCTTTTTTTATCGACTTCTAGCTTGACTTCTTCTATGGTTTCAGTTACTTCGATTTTTTATTTCATCGACTTCTACCTTGACTTCCTCTATGGCTTCAGTTACTTCGAGTTTTTTTTTTTTTTTTTTTATCGACTTCTACCTTGACTTCTTCTATGGCTTCTTTTACTTCGATTTTTTCTTTCATCGACTTCTACCTTGACTTCTTCTATGGCTTCTGTTACTTCGAGTTTTTTTTTTTTTTTTTTTTTTATCGACTTCTACCTTGACTTCTTCTATGCTTTCAGTTACTTCGATTTTTTCTTTCATCGACTTCTACCTTTGACTTCTTCTATGGCTTCTGTTACTTCGATTTTTTCTTTCATCGACTTCTACCTTGACTTCCTCTGTGGCTTCTGTTATTTCGATTTTTTCTTTTTTTATCGACTTCTACCTTGACTTCTTCTATGGTTTCAGTTACTTCGATTTTTTCTTTCATCGACTTCTACCTTGACTTCTTCTATGGCTTCAGTTACTTCGACTTTTTTTTTTTTTTTTTTATCTACTTCTACCTTGACTTCTTCTATGGTTTCAGTTACTACGATTTTTTCTTTCATCGACTTCTACCTTGACTTCTTCTATGGCTTCAGTTACTTCGATTTTTTTTTTTTTTTTCTTTTTTTATCGACTTCTACCTTGACTTCTTCTATGGTTTCAGTTACTTCGATTTTTTCTTTCATCGACTTCTACCTTGACTTCTTCTATGGCTTCTGTTATTTCGATTTTTTCTTTCATCGACTTCTACCTTGACTTCTTCTATGGCTTCAGTTACTTCAGTTTTTTTTTTTTTTTTTTAATCGACTTCTACCTTGACTTCTTCTATGGTTTCAGTTACTTCGATTTTTTCTTTCATCGACTTCTACCTTGACTTCTTCTATGGCTTCTGTTATTTCGATTTTTTCTTTCATCGACTTCTACCTTGACTTCTTCTATGGCTTCTGTTTTTCGATTTTTTTTTTATCGACTTCTACCTTGACTTCTTCTATGGCTTCAGTTACTTCGATTTTTTTTTTTTTTTTCTTTTTTTATCGACTTCTACCTTGACGACTTCTATGGTTTCAGTTACTTCGATTTTTTCTTTCATCGACTTCTACCTTGACTTCTTCTATGGCTTCTGTTATTTCGATTTTTTCTTTCATCGACTTCTACCTTGACTTCTTCTATGGGTTCTGTTATTTCGATTTTTTGTTTCATCGACTTCTACCTTGACTTCTTCTATGGCTTCAGTTACTTCGACTTTTTTTTTTTTTTTTTTTATCGACTTCTACCTTGACTTCTTCTATGGTTTCAGTTACTTCGATTTTTTCTTTCATCGACTTCTACCTTGACTTCTTCTATGGCTTCAGTTATTTCGATTTTTTGTTTCATCGACTTCTACCTTGACTTCTTCTATGGCTTCAGTTACTTCGACTTTTTTTTTTTTTTTTTTATCGACTTCTACCTTGACTTCTTCTATGGTTTCAGTTACTACGATTTTTTCTTTCATCGACTTCTACCTTAACTTCTTCTATGGCTTCAGTTACTTCAATTTTTTTTTTTTTTTTTTTAATCGACTTCTACCTTGACTTCTTCTATGGTTTCAGTTACTTCGATTTTTTCTTTCATCGACTTCTACCTTGACTTCTTCTATGGCTTCTGTTACTTCGATTTTTTCTTTCATCGACTTCTACCTTGACTTCTTCTATGGCTTCTGCTTTTCGATTTTTTTTTTATCGACTTCTACCTTGACTTCTTCTATGGCTTCAGTTACTTCGAGTTTTTTTTTTTTTTTTTTTTTATCGACTTCTACCTTGACTTCTTCTATGTCTTCTGTTACTTCGATTTTTTCTTTCATCGACTTCTACCTTGACTTCTTCTATGGCTTCAGTTACTTCGAGTTTTTTTTTTTTTTTTTTTTTTATCGACTTCTACCTTGACTTCTTCTATGGCTTCAGTTACTTCGATTTTTTTTTTTTTTTTCTTTTTTTATCGACTTCTACCTTGACGACTTCTATGGTTTCAGTTACTTCGATTTTTTCTTTCATCGACTTCTACCTTGATTTCTTCTATGGCTTCTGTTACTTCGATTTTTTCGTTCATCGACTTCTACCTTGTCTTCTTCTATGGCTTCTGTTATTTCGATTTTTTCTTTCATCGACTTCTACCTTGACTTCTTCTATGGTTTCTGTTACTTCGATTTTTTCTTTCATCGACTTCTACCTTGACTTCTTCTATGGTTTCAGTTACTTCGATTTTTTCTTTCATCGACTTCTACCTTGACTTCTTCTATGGCTTCTGTTTTTCGATTTTTTTTTTATCGACTTCTACCTTGACTTCTTCTATGGCTTCAGTTACTTCGAGTTTTTTTTTTTTTTTTTTTTCTTTTTTTATCGACTTCTAGCTTGACTTCTTCTATGGTTTCAGTTACTTCGATTTTTTATTTCATCGACTTCTACCTTGACTTCCTCTATGGCTTCAGTTACTTCGAGTTTTTTTTTTTTTTTTTTTATCGACTTCTACCTTGACTTCTTCTGTGGCTTCTTTTACTTCGATTTTTTCTTTCATCGACTTCTACCTTGACTTCTTCTATGGCTTCTGTTACTTCGAGTTTTTTTTTTTTTTTTTATCGACTTCTACCTTGACTTCTTCTATGGTTTCAGTTACTTCGATTTTTTCTTTCATCGACTTCTACCTTTGACTTCTTCTATGGCTTCTGTTACTTCGATTTTTTCTTTCATCGACTTCTACCTTGACTTCCTCTATGGCTTCTGTTATTTCGATTTTTTCTTTCATCGACTTCTACCTTGACTTCTTCTATGGCTTCAGTTACTTCGAGTTTTTTTTTTTTTTTTTCTTTTCTTATCGACTTCTACCTTGACTTCTTCTATGGTTTCAGTTACTTCGATTTTTTCTTTCATCGACTTCTACCTTTGACTTCTTCTATGGCTTCTGTTTCTTCGCTTTTTTCTTTCATCGACTTCTACCTTGACTTCCTCTATGGCTTCTGTTATTTCGATTTTTTCTTTCATCGACTTCTACCTTGACTTCTTCTATGGCTTCAGTTACTTCGAGTTTTTTTTTTTTTTTTTCTTTTTTTATCGACTTCTACCTTGACTTCTTCTATGGTTTCAGTTACTTCGATTTTTTCTTTCATCGACTTCTACCTTGACTTCTTCTATGGCTTCTGTTATTTCGATTTTTTGTTTCATCGACTTCTACCTTGACTTCTTCTATGGTTTCAGTTACTTCGACTTTTTTTTTTTTTTTTTTATCGACTTCTACCTTGACTTCTTCTATGGTTTCAGTTACTTCGATTTTTTCTTTCATCGACTTCTACCTTGACTTCTTCTATGGCTTCAGTTACTTCGATTTTTTTTTTTTTTTTCTTTTTTTATCGACTTCTACCTTGACTTCTTCTATGGCTTGTGTTATTTCGATTTTTTCTTTCATCGACTTCTACCTTGACTTCTTCTATGGCTTCTGTTACTTCGATTTTTTTTTTTTTTTTTTAATCGACTTCTACCTTGACTTCTTCTATGCTTTCAGTTACTTCGATTTTTTCTTTCATCGACTTCTACCTTTGACTTCTTCTATGGCTTCTGTTACTTCGATTTTTTCTTTCATCGACTTCTACCTTGACTTCCTCTGTGGCTTCTGTTATTTCGATTTTTTCTTTCATCGACTTCTACCTTGACTTCTTCTATGGCTTCAGTTACTTCGATTTTTTTTTTTTTTTTCTTTTTTTATCGACTTCTACCTTGACTTCTTCTATGGCTTGTGTTATTTCGATTTTTTCTTTCATCGACTTCTACCTTGACTTCTTCTATGGCTTCTGTTACTTCGATTTTTTTTTTTTTTTTTTTTTATCGACTTCTACCTTGACTTCTTCTATGCTTTCAGTTACTTCGATTTTTTCTTTCATCGACTTCTACCTTTGACTTCTTCTATGGCTTCTGTTACTTCGATTTTTTCTTTCATCGACTTCTACCTTGACTTCCTCTGTGGCTTCTGTTATTTCGATTTTTTCTTTCATCGACTTCTACCTTGACTTCTTCTATGGCTTCAGTTACTTCGATTTTTTTTTTTTTTTTCTTTTTTTATCGACTTCTACCTTGACTTCTTCTATGGCTTGTGTTATTTCGATTTTTTCTTTCATCGACTTCTACCTTGACTTCTTCTATGGCTTCAGTTACTTCGAGTTTTTTTTTTTTTTTTTCTTTTCTTATCGACTTCTACCTTGACTTCTTCTATGGTTTCAGTTACTTCGATTTTTTCTTTCATCGACTTCTACCTTTGACTTCTTCTATGGCTTCTGTTTCTTCGCTTTTTTCTTTCATCGACTTCTACCTTGACTTCCTCTATGGCTTCTGTTATTTCGATTTTTTCTTTCATCGACTTCTACCTTGACTTCTTCTATGGCTTCAGTTACTTCGAGTTTTTTTTTTTTTTTTTCTTTTTTTATCGACTTCTACCTTGACTTCTTCTATGGTTTCAGTTACTTCGATTTTTTCTTTCATCGACTTCTACCTTGACTTCTTCTATGGCTTCTGTTATTTCGATTTTTTGTTTCATCGACTTCTACCTTGACTTCTTCTATGGTTTCAGTTACTTCGACTTTTTTTTTTTTTTTTTTATCGACTTCTACCTTGACTTCTTCTATGGTTTCAGTTACTTCGATTTTTTCTTTCATCGACTTCTACCTTGACTTCTTCTATGGCTTCAGTTACTTCGATTTTTTTTTTTTTTTTCTTTTTTTATCGACTTCTACCTTGACTTCTTCTATGGCTTGTGTTATTTCGATTTTTTCTTTCATCGACTTCTACCTTGACTTCTTCTATGGCTTCTGTTACTTCGATTTTTTTTTTTTTTTTTTAATCGACTTCTACCTTGACTTCTTCTATGCTTTCAGTTACTTCGATTTTTTCTTTCATCGACTTCTACCTTTGACTTCTTCTATGGCTTCTGTTACTTCGATTTTTTCTTTCATCGACTTCTACCTTGACTTCCTCTGTGGCTTCTGTTATTTCGATTTTTTCTTTCATCGACTTCTACCTTGACTTCTTCTATGGCTTCAGTTACTTCGATTTTTTTTTTTTTTTTCTTTTTTTATCGACTTCTACCTTGACTTCTTCTATGGCTTGTGTTATTTCGATTTTTTCTTTCATCGACTTCTACCTTGACTTCTTCTATGGCTTCTGTTACTTCGATTTTTTTTTTTTTTTTTTTTTATCGACTTCTACCTTGACTTCTTCTATGCTTTCAGTTACTTCGATTTTTTCTTTCATCGACTTCTACCTTTGACTTCTTCTATGGCTTCTGTTACTTCGATTTTTTCTTTCATCGACTTCTACCTTGACTTCCTCTGTGGCTTCTGTTATTTCGATTTTTTCTTTCATCGACTTCTACCTTGACTTCTTCTATGGCTTCTGTTACTTCGAGTTTTTTTTTATTTTTTTTTTTATCGACTTCTACCTTGACTTCTTCTATGGTTTCAGTTACTTCGATTTTTTCTTTCATCGACTTCTACCTTTGACTTCTTCTATGGCTTCTGTTCCTTCGATTTTTTCTTTCATCGACTTCTACCTTGACTTCCTCTATGGCTTCTGTTATTTCGATTTTTTCTTTCATCGACTTCTACCTTGACTTCTTCTATGGTTTCAGTTACTTCGATTTTTTCTTTCATCGACTTCTACCTAGACTTCCTCTATGGCTTCTGTTATTTCGATTTTTTCTTTCATCGGCTTCGACCTTGACTTCTTCTATGGCTTCAGTTACTTCGAGTTTTTTTTTTTTTTTTTTCTTTTTTTATCGACTTCTACCTTGACTTCTTCTATGGCTTCAGTTACTTCGAGTTTTTTTTTTTTTCTTTTTTTATCGACTTCTACCTTGACTTCTTCTATGGCTTCAGTTACTTCGACTTTTTTTTTTTTTTTTTTATCGACTTCTACCTTGACTTCTTCTATGGTTTCAGTTACTTCGATTTTTTCTTTCATCGACTTCTACCTTGACTTCTTCTATGGCTTCAGTTACTTCGATATTTTTTTTTCTTTTCTTTTTTTATCGACTTCTACCTTGACTTCTTCTATGGTTTCAGTTACTTCGATTTTTTCTTTCATCGACTTCTACCTTGACTTCTTCTATGGCTTCTGTTATTTCGATTTTTTCTTTCATCGACTTCTACCTTGACTTCTTCTATGGCTTCTGTTATTTCGATTTTTTCTTTCATCGACTTCTACCTTGACTTCTTCTATGGCTTCTGTTACTACGATTTTTTCTTTCATCGACTTCTAACTTGACTTCTTCTATGGTTTCAGTTACTTCGATTTTTTCTTTCATCGACTTCTACCTAGACTTCCTCTATGGCTTCTGTTATTTCGATTTTTTCTTTCATCGACTTCTACCTTGACTTCTTCTATGGCTTCTGTTACTTCGATTTTTTCTTTCATCGACTTCTACCTTGACTTCTTCTATGGCTTCTGTTTTTCGATTTTTTTTTTATCGACTTCTACCTTGACTTCTTCTATGGCTTCAGTTACTTCGATTTTTTTTTTTTTTTTTTTTTTTTATCGACTTCTACCTTGACTTCTTCTATGGTTTCAGTTACTTCGATTTTTTCTTTCATCGACTTCTACCTTGACTTCTTCTATGGCTTCTGTTATTTCGATTTTTTCTTTCATCGACTTCTACCTTGACTTCTTCTATGGCTTCAGTTACTTCAATTTTTTTTTTTTTTTTTTTAATCGACTTCTACCTTGACTTCTTCTATGGCTTCTGTTATTTCGATTTTTTCTTTCATTGACTTCTACCTTGACTTCTTCTATGGCTTCTGTTACTTCGATTTTTTCTTTCATCGACTTCTACATTTGACTTCTTCTATGGCTTCTGTTTTTCGATTTTTTTTTTATCGACTTCTACCTTGACTTCTTCTATGGCTTCAGTTACTTCGAGTTTTTTTTTTTTTTTTTTTTTATCGACTTCTACCTTGACTTCTTCTATGGCTTCTGTTACTTCGATTTTTTCTTTCATCGACTTCTACCTTGACTTCTTCTATGGCTTCAGTTACTTCGAGGTTTTTTTTTTTTTTTTTTTTTTTTTTTTTTTTATCGACTTCTACCTTGACTTCTTCTATGGTTTCAGTTACTTCGATTTTTTCTTTCATCGACTTCTACCTTGACTTCTTCTATGGCTTCTGTTACTTCGATTTTTTCGTTCATCGACTTCTACCTTGACTTCTTCTATGGCTTCTGTTATTTCGATTTTTTCTTTCATCGACTTCTACCTTGACTTCTTCTATGGCTTCTGTTACTTCGATTTTTTCTTTCATCGACTTCTAACTTGACTTCTTCTATGGTTTCAGTTACTTCGATTTTTTCTTTCATCGACTTCTACCTAGACTTCCTCTATGGCTTCTGTTATTTCGATTTTTTCTTTCATCGACTTCTACCTTGACTTCTTCTATGGCTTCTGTTACTTCGATTTTTTCTTTCATCGACTTCTACCTTGACTTCTTCTATGGCTTCTGTTTTTCGATTTTTTTTTTATCGACTTCTACCTTGACTTCTTCTATGGCTTCAGTTACTTCGAGTTTTTTTTTTTTTTTTTTTCTTTTTTTATCGACTTCTAGCTTGACTTCTTCTATGGTTTCAGTTACTTCGATTTTTTATTTCATCGACTTCTACCTTGACTTCCTCTATGGCTTCAGTTACTTCGAGTTTTTTTTTTTTTTTTTTTATCGACTTCTACCTTGACTTCTTCTATGGCTTCTTTTACTTCGATTTTTTCTTTCATCGACTTCTACCTTGACTTCTTCTATGGCTTCTGTTACTTCGAGTTTTTTTTTTTTTTTTTTTTTTATCGACTTCTACCTTGACTTCTTCTATGCTTTCAGTTACTTCGATTTTTTCTTTCATCGACTTCTACCTTTGACTTCTTCTATGGCTTCTGTTACTTCGATTTTTTCTTTCATCGACTTCTACCTTGACTTCCTCTGTGGCTTCTGTTATTTCGA
Organism: Cirrhinus molitorella; assembly: GCA_033026305.1. Classification (NCBI taxonomy): domain Eukaryota; kingdom Metazoa; phylum Chordata; class Actinopteri; order Cypriniformes; family Cyprinidae; genus Cirrhinus; species Cirrhinus molitorella. Next base: position 1,142,684 of record CM065129.1, read on the forward strand.
TTTTTTCTTTTTTTATCGACTTCTACCTTGACTTCTTCTATGGTTTCAGTTACTTCGATTTTTTCTTTCATCGACTTCTACCTTGACTTCTTCTATGGCTTCAGTTACTTCGACTTTTTTTTTTTTTTTTTTATCTACTTCTACCTTGACTTCTTCTATGGTTTCAGTTACTACGATTTTTTCTTTCATCGACTTCTACCTTGACTTCTTCTATGGCTTCAGTTACTTCGATTTTTTTTTTTTTTTTCTTTTTTTATCGACTTCTACCTTGACTTCTTCTATGGTTTCAGTTACTTCGATTTTTTCTTTCATCGACTTCTACCTTGACTTCTTCTATGGCTTCTGTTATTTCGATTTTTTCTTTCATCGACTTCTACCTTGACTTCTTCTATGGCTTCAGTTACTTCAGTTTTTTTTTTTTTTTTTTAATCGACTTCTACCTTGACTTCTTCTATGGTTTCAGTTACTTCGATTTTTTCTTTCATCGACTTCTACCTTGACTTCTTCTATGGCTTCTGTTATTTCGATTTTTTCTTTCATCGACTTCTACCTTGACTTCTTCTATGGCTTCTGTTTTTCGATTTTTTTTTTATCGACTTCTACCTTGACTTCTTCTATGGCTTCAGTTACTTCGATTTTTTTTTTTTTTTTCTTTTTTTATCGACTTCTACCTTGACGACTTCTATGGTTTCAGTTACTTCGATTTTTTCTTTCATCGACTTCTACCTTGACTTCTTCTATGGCTTCTGTTATTTCGATTTTTTCTTTCATCGACTTCTACCTTGACTTCTTCTATGGGTTCTGTTATTTCGATTTTTTGTTTCATCGACTTCTACCTTGACTTCTTCTATGGCTTCAGTTACTTCGACTTTTTTTTTTTTTTTTTTTATCGACTTCTACCTTGACTTCTTCTATGGTTTCAGTTACTTCGATTTTTTCTTTCATCGACTTCTACCTTGACTTCTTCTATGGCTTCAGTTATTTCGATTTTTTGTTTCATCGACTTCTACCTTGACTTCTTCTATGGCTTCAGTTACTTCGACTTTTTTTTTTTTTTTTTTATCGACTTCTACCTTGACTTCTTCTATGGTTTCAGTTACTACGATTTTTTCTTTCATCGACTTCTACCTTAACTTCTTCTATGGCTTCAGTTACTTCAATTTTTTTTTTTTTTTTTTTAATCGACTTCTACCTTGACTTCTTCTATGGTTTCAGTTACTTCGATTTTTTCTTTCATCGACTTCTACCTTGACTTCTTCTATGGCTTCTGTTACTTCGATTTTTTCTTTCATCGACTTCTACCTTGACTTCTTCTATGGCTTCTGCTTTTCGATTTTTTTTTTATCGACTTCTACCTTGACTTCTTCTATGGCTTCAGTTACTTCGAGTTTTTTTTTTTTTTTTTTTTTATCGACTTCTACCTTGACTTCTTCTATGTCTTCTGTTACTTCGATTTTTTCTTTCATCGACTTCTACCTTGACTTCTTCTATGGCTTCAGTTACTTCGAGTTTTTTTTTTTTTTTTTTTTTTATCGACTTCTACCTTGACTTCTTCTATGGCTTCAGTTACTTCGATTTTTTTTTTTTTTTTCTTTTTTTATCGACTTCTACCTTGACGACTTCTATGGTTTCAGTTACTTCGATTTTTTCTTTCATCGACTTCTACCTTGATTTCTTCTATGGCTTCTGTTACTTCGATTTTTTCGTTCATCGACTTCTACCTTGTCTTCTTCTATGGCTTCTGTTATTTCGATTTTTTCTTTCATCGACTTCTACCTTGACTTCTTCTATGGTTTCTGTTACTTCGATTTTTTCTTTCATCGACTTCTACCTTGACTTCTTCTATGGTTTCAGTTACTTCGATTTTTTCTTTCATCGACTTCTACCTTGACTTCTTCTATGGCTTCTGTTTTTCGATTTTTTTTTTATCGACTTCTACCTTGACTTCTTCTATGGCTTCAGTTACTTCGAGTTTTTTTTTTTTTTTTTTTTCTTTTTTTATCGACTTCTAGCTTGACTTCTTCTATGGTTTCAGTTACTTCGATTTTTTATTTCATCGACTTCTACCTTGACTTCCTCTATGGCTTCAGTTACTTCGAGTTTTTTTTTTTTTTTTTTTATCGACTTCTACCTTGACTTCTTCTGTGGCTTCTTTTACTTCGATTTTTTCTTTCATCGACTTCTACCTTGACTTCTTCTATGGCTTCTGTTACTTCGAGTTTTTTTTTTTTTTTTTATCGACTTCTACCTTGACTTCTTCTATGGTTTCAGTTACTTCGATTTTTTCTTTCATCGACTTCTACCTTTGACTTCTTCTATGGCTTCTGTTACTTCGATTTTTTCTTTCATCGACTTCTACCTTGACTTCCTCTATGGCTTCTGTTATTTCGATTTTTTCTTTCATCGACTTCTACCTTGACTTCTTCTATGGCTTCAGTTACTTCGAGTTTTTTTTTTTTTTTTTCTTTTCTTATCGACTTCTACCTTGACTTCTTCTATGGTTTCAGTTACTTCGATTTTTTCTTTCATCGACTTCTACCTTTGACTTCTTCTATGGCTTCTGTTTCTTCGCTTTTTTCTTTCATCGACTTCTACCTTGACTTCCTCTATGGCTTCTGTTATTTCGATTTTTTCTTTCATCGACTTCTACCTTGACTTCTTCTATGGCTTCAGTTACTTCGAGTTTTTTTTTTTTTTTTTCTTTTTTTATCGACTTCTACCTTGACTTCTTCTATGGTTTCAGTTACTTCGATTTTTTCTTTCATCGACTTCTACCTTGACTTCTTCTATGGCTTCTGTTATTTCGATTTTTTGTTTCATCGACTTCTACCTTGACTTCTTCTATGGTTTCAGTTACTTCGACTTTTTTTTTTTTTTTTTTATCGACTTCTACCTTGACTTCTTCTATGGTTTCAGTTACTTCGATTTTTTCTTTCATCGACTTCTACCTTGACTTCTTCTATGGCTTCAGTTACTTCGATTTTTTTTTTTTTTTTCTTTTTTTATCGACTTCTACCTTGACTTCTTCTATGGCTTGTGTTATTTCGATTTTTTCTTTCATCGACTTCTACCTTGACTTCTTCTATGGCTTCTGTTACTTCGATTTTTTTTTTTTTTTTTTAATCGACTTCTACCTTGACTTCTTCTATGCTTTCAGTTACTTCGATTTTTTCTTTCATCGACTTCTACCTTTGACTTCTTCTATGGCTTCTGTTACTTCGATTTTTTCTTTCATCGACTTCTACCTTGACTTCCTCTGTGGCTTCTGTTATTTCGATTTTTTCTTTCATCGACTTCTACCTTGACTTCTTCTATGGCTTCAGTTACTTCGATTTTTTTTTTTTTTTTCTTTTTTTATCGACTTCTACCTTGACTTCTTCTATGGCTTGTGTTATTTCGATTTTTTCTTTCATCGACTTCTACCTTGACTTCTTCTATGGCTTCTGTTACTTCGATTTTTTTTTTTTTTTTTTTTTATCGACTTCTACCTTGACTTCTTCTATGCTTTCAGTTACTTCGATTTTTTCTTTCATCGACTTCTACCTTTGACTTCTTCTATGGCTTCTGTTACTTCGATTTTTTCTTTCATCGACTTCTACCTTGACTTCCTCTGTGGCTTCTGTTATTTCGATTTTTTCTTTCATCGACTTCTACCTTGACTTCTTCTATGGCTTCTGTTACTTCGAGTTTTTTTTTATTTTTTTTTTTATCGACTTCTACCTTGACTTCTTCTATGGTTTCAGTTACTTCGATTTTTTCTTTCATCGACTTCTACCTTTGACTTCTTCTATGGCTTCTGTTCCTTCGATTTTTTCTTTCATCGACTTCTACCTTGACTTCCTCTATGGCTTCTGTTATTTCGATTTTTTCTTTCATCGACTTCTACCTTGACTTCTTCTATGGTTTCAGTTACTTCGATTTTTTCTTTCATCGACTTCTACCTAGACTTCCTCTATGGCTTCTGTTATTTCGATTTTTTCTTTCATCGGCTTCGACCTTGACTTCTTCTATGGCTTCAGTTACTTCGAGTTTTTTTTTTTTTTTTTTCTTTTTTTATCGACTTCTACCTTGACTTCTTCTATGGCTTCAGTTACTTCGAGTTTTTTTTTTTTTCTTTTTTTATCGACTTCTACCTTGACTTCTTCTATGGCTTCAGTTACTTCGACTTTTTTTTTTTTTTTTTTATCGACTTCTACCTTGACTTCTTCTATGGTTTCAGTTACTTCGATTTTTTCTTTCATCGACTTCTACCTTGACTTCTTCTATGGCTTCAGTTACTTCGATATTTTTTTTTCTTTTCTTTTTTTATCGACTTCTACCTTGACTTCTTCTATTGTTTCAGTTACTTCGATTTTTTCTTTCACCGACTTCTATCTTGACTTCTTCTATGGCTTCTGTTATTTCGATTTTTTGTTTCATCGACTTCTACCTTGACTTCTTCTATGGCTTCAGTTACTTCGACTATTTTTTTTTTTTTTTTATCGACTTCTACCTTGACTTCTTCTATGGTTTCAGTTACTACGATTTTTTCTTTCATCGACTTCCACCTTGACTTCTTCTATGGCTTCAGTTACTTCGATTTTTTTTTTTTTTTTCTTTTTTTATCGACTTCTACCTTGACGACTTCTATGGTTTCAGTTACTTCGATTTTTTCTTTCATCGACTTCTACCTTGACTTCTTCTATGGCTTCTGTTATTTCGATTTTTTCTTTCATCGACTTCTACCTTGACTTCTTCTATGGCTTCAGTTACTTCAATTTTTTTTTTTTTTTTTTAATCGACTTCTACCTTGACTTCTTCTATGGTTTCAGTTACTTCGATTTTTTCTTTCATCGACTTCTACCTTGACTTCTTCTATGGCTTCTGTTATTTCGATTTTTTCTTTCATCGACTTCTACCTTGACTTCTTCTATGGCTTCTGTTACTTCGATTTTTTCTTTCATCGACTTCTACCTTGACTTCTTCTATGGCTTCTGCTTTTCGATTTTTTTTTTATCGACTTCTACCTTGACTTCTTCTATGGCTTCAGTTACTTCGAGTTTTTTTTTTTTTTTTTTTTATCGACTTCTACCTTGACTTCTTCTATGGCTTCTGTTACTTCGATTTTTTCTTTCATCGACTTCTACCTTGACTTCTTCTATGGCTTCAGTTACTTCGATTTTTTCTTTCATCGACTTCTACCTTGACTTCTTCTATGGCTTCTGTTACTTCGATTTTTTCTTTCATCGACTTCTACCTTGACTTCTTCTATGGCTTCAGTTACTTCGATTTTTTGTTTCATTGACTTCTACCTTGACTTCTTCTATGGCTTCAGTTACTTCGACTATTTTTTTTTTTTTTTTATCGACTTCTACCTTGACTTCTTCTATGGTTTCAGTTACTACGATTTTTTCTTTCATCGACTTCCACCTTGACTTCTTCTATGGCTTCAGTTACTTCGATTTTTTTTTTTTTTTTCTTTTTTTATCGACTTCTACCTTGACGACTTCTATGGTTTCAGTTACTTCGATTTTTTCTTTCATCGACTTCTACCTTGACTTCTTCTATGGCTTCTGTTATTTCGATTTTTTCTTTCATCGACTTCTACCTTGACTTCTTCTATGGCTTCAGTTACTTCAATTTTTTTTTTTTTTTTTTAATCGACTTCTACCTTGACTTCTTCTATGGTTTCAGTTACTTCGATTTTTTCTTTCATCGACTTCTACCTTGACTTCTTCTATGGCTTCTGTTATTTCGATTTTTTCTTTCATCGACTTCTACCTTGACTTCTTCTATGGCTTCTGTTACTTCGATTTTTTCTTTCATCGACTTCTACCTTGACTTCTTCTATGGCTTCTGCTTTTCGATTTTTTTTTTATCGACTTCTACCTTGACTTCTTCTATGGCTTCAGTTACTTCGAGTTTTTTTTTTTTTTTTTTTTATCGACTTCTACCTTGACTTCTTCTATGGCTTCTGTTACTTCGATTTTTTCTTTCATCGACTTCTACCTTGACTTCTTCTATGGCTTCAGTTACTTCGATTTTTTCTTTCATCGACTTCTACCTTGACTTCTTCTATGGCTTCTGTTACTTCGATTTTTTCGTTCATCGACTTCTACCTTGTCTTCTTCTATGGCTTCTGTTATTTCGATTTTTTCTTTCATCGACTTCTACCTTGACTTCTTCTATGGTTTCTGTTACTTCGATTTTTTCTTTCATCGACTTCTACCTTGACTTCTTCTATGGTTTCAGTTACTTCGATTTTTTCTTTCATCGACTTCTACCTTGACTTCTTCTATGGCTTCTGTTTTTCGATTTTTTTTTTGTCGACTTCTACCTTGACTTCTTCTATGGCTTCAGTTACTTCGAGTTTTTTTTTTTTTTTTTTTCTTTTTTTATCGACTTCTAGCTTGACTTCTTCTATGGTTTCAGTTACTTCGATTTTTTATTTCATCGACTTCTACCTTGACTTCCTCTATGGCTTCAGTTACTTCGAGTTTTTTTTTTATTTTTTTTATCGACTTCTACCTTGACTTCTTCTATGGTTTCAGTTACTTCGATTTTTTCTTTCATCGATTTCTACCTTGACTTCTTCTATGGCTTCTGTTATTTCGATTTTTTGTTTCATCGACTTCTACCTTGACTTCTTCTATGGCTTCAGTTACTTCGACTTTTTTTTTTTTTTTTTTATCGACTTCTACCTTGACTTCTTCTATGGTTTCAGTTACTTCGATTTTTTCTTTCATCGACTTCTACCTTGACTTCTTCTATGGCTTCAGTTACTTCGATTTTTTTTTTTTTTTCTTTTTTTATCGACTTCTACCTTGACTTCTTCTATGGCTTCTGTTATTTCGATTTTTTCTTTCATCGACTTCTACCTTGACTTCTTCTATGGCTTCTGTTACTTCGATTTTTTTTTTTTTTTTTTTTATCGACTTCTACCTTGACTTCTTCTATGCTTTCAGTTACTTCGATTTTTTCTTTCATCGACTTCTACCTTTGACTTCTTCTATGGCTTCTGTTACTTCGATTTTTTCTTTCATCGACTTCTACCTTGACTTCCTCTGTGGCTTCTGTTATTTCGATTTTTTCTTTCATCGACATCTACCTTGACTTCTTCTATGGTTTCTGTTACTTCGAGTTTTTTTTTATTTTTTTTTTTTATCGACTTCTACCTTGACTTCTTCTATGGTTTCAGTTACTTCGATTTTTTCTTTCATCGACTTCTACCTTTGACTTCTTCTATGGCTTCTGTTACTTCGATTTTTTCTTTCATCGACTTCTACCTTGACTTCCTCTATGGCTTCTGTTATTTCGATTTTTTCTTTCATCGACTTCTACCTTGACTTCTTCTATGGCTTCAGTTACTTCGAGTTTTTTTTTTTTTTTTTCTTTTTTTATCGACTTCTACCTTGACTTCTTCTATGGTTTCAGTTACTTCGATTTTTTCTTTCATCGACTTCTACCTTTGACTTCTTCTATGGCTTCTGTTCCTTAGATTTTTTCTTTCATCGACTTCTACCTTGACTTCCTCTATGGCTTCTGTTATTTCGATTTTTTCTTTCATCGACTTCTACCTTGACTTCTTCTATGGTTTCAGTTACTTCGATTTTTTCTTTCATCGACTTCTACCTAGACTTCCTCTATGGCTTCTGTTATTTCGATTTTTTCTTTCATCGACTTCTACCTTGACTTCTTCTATGGCTTCAGTTACTTCGAGTTTTTTTTTTTTTTCTTTTTTTATCGACTTCTACCTTGACTTCTTCTATGGTTTCAGTTACTTCGATTTTTTCTTTCATCGACTTCTACCTTGACTTCTTCTATGGCTTCTGTTATTTCGATTTTTTGTTTCATCGACTTCTACCTTGACTTCTTCTATGGCTTCAGTTACTTCGACTTTTTTTTTTTTTTTTTTATCGACTTCTACCTTGACTTCTTCTATGGTTTCAGTTACTACGATTTTTTCTTTCATCGACTTCTACCTTGACTTCTTCTATGGCTTCAGTTACTTCGATTTTTTTTTTTTTTTTTTTTTTTTATCGACTTCTACCTTGACTTCTTCTATGGCTTGTGTTACTTCGATTTTTTCTTTCATCGACTTCTACCTTGACTTCTTCTATGGCTTCTTTTATTTCGATTTTTTCTTTCATCGACTTCTACCTTGACTTCTTCTATGGCTTCTGTTACTTCGATTTTTTCTTTCATCGACTTCTACCTTGACTTCTTCTATGGCTTCTGTTTTTCGATTTTTTTTTTATCGACTTCTACCTTGACTTCTTCTATGGCTTCAGTTACTTCGAGTTTTTTTTTTTTTTTTTTCTTTTTTTATCGACTTCTAGCTTGACATCTTCTATGGTTTCAGTTACTTCGATTTTTTATTTCATCGACTTCTACCTTGACTTCCTCTATGGCTTCAGTTACTTCGAGTTTTTTTTTTTTTTTTTTTATCGACTTCTACCTTGTCTTCTTCTATGGCTTCAGTTACTTCGAGTTTTTTTTTTTTTCTTTTTTTATCGACTTCTACCTTGACTTCTTCTATGGCTTCAGTTACTTCGACTTTTTTTTTTTTTTTTTTATCGACTTCTACCTTGACTTCTTCTATGGTTTCAGTTACTTCGATTTTTTCTTTCATCGACTTCTACCTTGACTTCTTCTATGGCTTCAGTTACTTCGATATTTTTTTTTTTTTTCTTTTTTTATCGACTTCTACCTTGACTTCTTCTATGGTTTCAGTTACTTCGATTTTTTCTTTCACCGACTTCTATCTTGACTTCTTCTATGGCTTCTGTTATTTCGATTTTTTGTTTCATCGACTTCTACCTTGACTTCTTCTATGGCTTCAGTTACTTCGACTTTTTTTTTTTTTTTTTTATCGACTTCTACCTTGACTTCTTCTATGGTTTCAGTTACTACGATTTTTTCTTTCATCGACTTCCACCTTGACTTCTTCTATGGCTTCAGTTACTTCGATTTTTTTTTTTTTTTTCTTTTTTTATCGACTTCTACCTTGACGACTTCTATGGTTTCAGTTACTTCGATTTTTTCTTTCATCGACTTCTACCTTGACTTCTTCTATGGCTTCTGTTATTTCAATTTTTTCTTTCATCGACTTCTACCTTGACTTCTTCTATGGCTTCAGTTACTTCAATTTTTTTTTTTTTTTTTTAATCGACTTCTACCTTGACTTCTTCTATGGTTTCAGTTACTTCGATTTTTTCTTTCATCGACTTCTACCTTGACTTCTTCTATGGCTTCTGTTATTTCGATTTTTTCTTTCATCGACTTCTACCTTGACTTCTTCTATGGCTTCTGTTACTTCGATTTTTTCTTTCATCGACTTCTACCTTGACTTCTTCTATGGCTTCTGCTTTTCGATTTTTTTTTTATCGACTTCTACCTTGACTTCTTCTATGGCTTCAGTTACTTCGAGTTTTTTTTTTTTTTTTTTTTTATCGACTTCTACCTTGACTTCTTCTATGGCTTCTGTTACTTCGATTTTTTCTTTCATCGACTTCTACCTTGACTTCTTCTAGGGCTTCAGTTACTTCGATTTTTTCTTTCATCGACTTCTACCTTGACTTCTTCTATGGCTTCTGTTACTTCGATTTTTTCGTTCATCGACTTCTACCTTGTCTTCTTCTATGGCTTCTGTTATTTCGATTTTTTCTTTCATCGACTTCTACCTTGACTTCTTCTATGGTTTCTGTTACTTCGATTTTTTCTTTCATCGACTTCTACCTTGACTTCTTCTATGGTTTCAGTTACTTCGATTTTTTCTTTCATCGACTTCTACCTTGACTTCTTCTATGGCTTCTGTTTTTCGATTTTTTTTTTGTCGACTTCTACCTTGACTTCTTCTATGGCTTCAGTTACTTCGAGTTTTTTTTTTTTTTTTTTTCTTTTTTTATCGACTTCTAGCTTGACTTCTTCTATGGTTTCAGTTACTTCGATTTTTTATTTCATCGACTTCTACCTTGACTTCCTCTATGGCTTCAGTTACTTCGAGTTTTTTTTTTTTTTTTTTTATCGACTTCTACCTTGACTTCTTCTATGGTTTCAGTTACTTCGATTTTTTCTTTCATCGATTTCTACCTTGACTTCTTCTATGGCTTCTGTTATTTCGATTTTTTGTTTCATCGACTTCTACCTTGACTTCTTCTATGGCTTCAGTTACTTCGACTTTTTTTTTTTTTTTTTTATCGACTTCTACCTTGACTTCTTCTATGGTTTCAGTTACTTCGATTTTTTCTTTCATCGACTTCTACCTTGACTTCTTCTATGGCTTCAGTTACTTCGATTTTTTTTTTTTTTTCTTTTTTTATCGACTTCTACCTTGACTTCTTCTATGGCTTCTGTTATTTCGATTTGTTCTTTCATTGACTTCTACCTTGACTTCTTCTATGGCTTCTGTTACTTCGATTTTTTTTTTTTTTTTTTTATCGACTTCTACCTTGACTTCTTCTATGCTTTCAGTTACTTCGATTTTTTCTTTCATCGACTTCTACCTTTGACTTCTTCTATGGATTCTGTTACTTCGATTTTTTCTTTCATCGACTTCTACCTTGACTTCCTCTGTGGCTTCTGTTATTTCGATTTTTTCTTTCATCGACATCTACCTTGACTTCTTCTATGGTTTCTGTTACTTCGAGTTTTTTTTTATTTTTTTTTTTTATCGACTTCTACCTTGACTTCTTCTATGGTTTCAGTTACTTCGATTTTTTCTTTCATCGACTTCTACCTTTGACTTCTTCTATGGCTTCTGTTACTTCGATTTTTTCTTTCATCGACTTCTACCTTGACTTCCTCTATGGCTTCTGTTATTTCGATTTTTTCTTTCATCGACTTCTACCTTGACTTCTTCTATGGCTTCAGTTACTTCGAGTTTTTTTTTTTTTTTTTCTTTTTTTATCGACTTCTACCTTGACTTCTTCTATGGTTTCAGTTACTTCGATTTTTTCTTTCATCGACTTCTACCTTTGACTTCTTCTATGGCTTCTGTTCCTTAGATTTTTTCTTTCATCGACTTCTACCTTGACTTCCTCTATGGCTTCTGTTATTTCGATTTTTTCTTTCATCGACTTCTACCTTGACTTCTTCTATGGTTTCAGTTACTTCGATTTTTTCTTTCATCGACTTCTACCTAGACTTCCTCTATGGCTTCTGTTATTTCGATTTTTTCTTTCATCGACTTCTACCTTGACTTCTTCTATGGCTTCAGTTACTTCGAGTTTTTTTTTTTTTTTTTTCTTTTTTTATCGACTTCTACCTTTACTTCTTCTATGGCTTCAGTTACTTCGAGTTTTTTTTTTTTTTCTTTTTTTATCGACTTCTACCTTGACTTCTTCTATGGTTTCAGTTACTTCGATTTTTTCTTTCATCGACTTCTACCTTGACTTCTTCTATGGCTTCTGTTATTTCGATTTTTTGTTTCATCGACTTCTACCTTGACTTCTTCTATGGCTTCAGTTACTTCGACTTTTTTTTTTTTTTTTTTATCGACTTCTACCTTGACTTCTTCTATGGTTTCAGTTACTACGATTTTTTCTTTCATCGACTTCTACCTTGACTTCTTCTATGGCTTCAGTTACTTCGATTTTTTTTTTTTTTTTTTTTTTTTATCGACTTCTACCTTGACTTCTTCTATGGCTTCTGTTACTTCGATTTTTTCTTTCATCGACTTCTACCTTGACTTCTTCTATGGCTTCTTTTATTTCGATTTTTTCTTTCATCGACTTCTACCTTGACTTCTTCTATGGCTTCTGTTACTTCGATTTTTTCTTTCATCGACTTCTACCTTGACTTCTTCTATGGCTTCTGTTTTTCGATTTTTTTTTTATCGACTTCTACCTTGACTTCTTCTATGGCTTCAGTTACTTCGAGTTTTTTTTTTTTTTTTTTCTTTTTTTATCGACTTCTAGCTTGACATCTTCTATGGTTTCAGTTACTTCGATTTTTTATTTCATCGACTTCTACCTTGACTTCCTCTATGGCTTCAGTTACTTCGAGTTTTTTTTTTTTTTTTTTTATCGACTTCTACCTTGTCTTCTTCTATGGCTTCTTTTACTTCGATTTTTTCTTTCATCGACTTCTACCTTGACTTCTTCTATGGCTTCTGTTACTTCGAGTTTTTTTTTTTTTTTTTTTTTATCGACTTCTACCTTGACTTCTTCTATGCTTTCAGTTACTTCGATTTTTTCTTTCATCGACTTCTACCTTTGACTTCTTCTATGGCTTCTGTTACTTCGATTTTTTCTTTCATCGACTTCTACCTTGACTTCCTCTGTGGCTTCTGTTATTTCGATTTTTTCTTTTTTTATCGACTTCTACCTTGACTTCTTCTATGGTTTCAGTTACTTCGATTTTTTCTTTCATCGATTTCTACCTTGACTTCTTCTATGGCTTCTGTTATTTCGATTTTTTGTTTCATCGACTTCTACCTTGACTTCTTCTATGGCTTCAGTTACTTCGACTTTTTTTTTTTTTTTTTTATCTACTTCTACCTTGACTTCTTCTATGGTTTCAGTTACTACGATTTTTTCTTTCATCGACTTCTACCTTGACTTCTTCTATGGTTTCAGTTACTTCGATTTTTTCTTTCATCGACTTCTACCTTGACTTCTTCTATGGCTTCTGTTATTTCGATTTTTTCTTTCATCGACTTCTACCTTGACTTCTTCTATGGCTTCAGTTACTTCAATTTTTTTTTTTTTTTTTAATCGACTTCTACCTTGACTTCTTCTATGGTTTCAGTTACTTCGATTTTTTCTTTCATCGACTTCTACCTTGACTTCTTCTATGGCTTCTGTTATTTCGATTTTTTCTTTCATCGACTTCTACCTTGACTTCTTCTATGGCTTCTGTTTTTCGATTTTTTTTTTATCGACTTCTACCTTGACTTCTTCTATGGCTTCAGTTACTTCGAGTTTTTTTTATTTTTTTTTATCGACTTCTACCTTGACTTCTTCTATGGTTTCAGTTACTTCGATTTTTTCTTTCATCGACTTCTACCTTGACTTCTTCTATGGCTTCTGTTACTTCGATTTTTTCGTTCATCGACTTCTACCTTGACTTCTTCTATGGCTTCTGTTATTTCGATTTTTTCTTTCATCGACTTCTACCTTGACTTCTTCTATGGCTTCTGTTACTTCGATTTTTTCTTTCATCGACTTCTACCTTGACTTCTTCTATGGTTTCAGTTACTTCGATTTTTTCTTTCATCGACTTCTACCTAGACTTCCTCTATGGCTTCTGTTATTTCGATTTTTTCTTTCATCGACTTCTACCTTGACTTCTTCTATGGCTTCTGTTACTTCGATTTTTTCTTTCATCGACTTCTACCTTGACTTCTTCTATGGCTTCTGTTTTTCGATTTTTTTTTTATCGACTTCTACCTTGACTTCTTCTATGGCTTCAGTTACTTCGAGTTTTTTTTTTTTTTTTTCTTTTTTTATCGACTTCTAGCTTGACTTCTTCTATGGTTTCAGTTACTTCGATTTTTTATTTCATCGACTTCTACCTTGACTTCCTCTATGGCTTCAGTTACTTCAAGTTTTTTTTTTTTTTTTTTTATCGACTTCTACCTTGACTTCTTCTATGGCTTCTTTTACTTCGATTTTTTCTTTCATCGACTTCTACCTTGACTTCTTCTATGGCTTCTGTTACTTCGAGTTTTTTTTTTTTTTTTTTTTTATCGACTTCTACCTTGACTTCTTCTATGCTTTCAGTTACTTCGATTTTTTCTTTCATCGACTTCTACCTTTGACTTCTTCTATGGCTTCTGTTACTTCGATTTTTTCTTTCATCGACTTCTACCTTGACTTCCTCTGTGGCTTCTGTTATTTCGATTTTTTCTTTCATCGACTTCTACCTTGACTTCTTCTATGGCTTCTGTTACTTCGATTTTTTCTTTCATCGACTTCTACCTTGACTTCTTCTATGGCTTCTGTTATTTCGATTTTTTGTTTCATCGACTTCTACCTTGACTTCTTCTATGGCTTCAGTTACTTCGACTTTTTTTTTTTTTTTTTTATCTACTTCTACCTTGACTTCTTCTATGGTTTCAGTTACTACGATTTTTTCTTTCATCGACTTCTACCTTGACTTCTTCTATGGTTTCAGTTACTTCGATTTTTTCTTTCATCGACTTCTACCTTGACTTCTTCTATGGCTTCTGTTATTTCGATTTTTTCTTTCATCGACTTCTACCTTGACTTCTTCTATGGCTTCAGTTACTTCAATTTTTTTTTTTTTTTTTTAATCGACTTCTACCTTGACTTCTTCTATGGTTTCAGTTACTTCGATTTTTTCTTTCATCGACTTCTACCTTGACTTCTTCTATGGCTTCTGTTATTTCGATTTTTTCTTTCATCGACTTCTACCTTGACTTCTTCTATGGCTTCTGTTTTTCGATTTTTTTTTTATCGACTTCTACCTTGACTTCTTCTATGGCTTCAGTTACTTCGAGTTTTTTTTATTTTTTTTTATCGACTTCTACCTTGACTTCTTCTATGGTTTCAGTTACTTCGATTTTTTCTTTCATCGACTTCTACCTTGACTTCTTCTATGGCTTCTGTTACTTCGATTTTTTCGTTCATCGACTTCTACCTTGACTTCTTCTATGGCTTCTGTTATTTCGATTTTTTCTTTCATCGACTTCTACCTTGACTTCTTCTATGGCTTCTGTTACTTCGATTTTTTCTTTCATCGACTTCTACCTTGACTTCTTCTATGGTTTCAGTTACTTCGATTTTTTCTTTCATCGACTTCTACCTAGACTTCCTCTATGGCTTCTGTTATTTCGATTTTTTCTTTCATCGACTTCTACCTTGACTTCTTCTATGGCTTCTGTTACTTCGATTTTTTCTTTCATCGACTTCTACCTTGACTTCTTCTATGGCTTCTGTTTTTCGATTTTTTTTTTATCGACTTCTACCTTGACTTCTTCTATGGCTTCTGTTATTTCGATTTTTTTTTTTTTTTTTCTTTTTTTATCGACTTCTAGCTTGACTTCTTCTATGGTTTCAGTTACTTCGATTTTTTATTTCATCGACTTCTACCTTGACTTCCTCTATGGCTTCAGTTACTTCAAGTTTTTTTTTTTTTTTTTTTATCGACTTCTACCTTGACTTCTTCTATGGCTTCTTTTACTTCGATTTTTTCTTTCATCGACTTCTACCTTGACTTCTTCTATGGCTTCTGTTACTTCGAGTTTTTTTTTTTTTTTTTTTTTTATCGACTTCTACCTTGACTTCTTCTATGCTTTCAGTTACTTCGATTTTTTCTTTCATCGACTTCTACCTTTGACTTCTTCTATGGCTTCTGTTACTTCGATTTTTTCTTTCATCGACTTCTACCTTGACTTCCTCTGTGGCTTCTGTTATTTCGATTTTTTCTTTCATCGACTTCTACCTTGACTTCTTCTATGGCTTCTGTTACTTTGAGTTTTTTTTTTATTTTTTTTTTTATCGACTTCTACCTTGACTTCTTCTATGGTTTCAGTTACTTCGATTTTTTCTTTCATCGACTTCTACCTTGACTTCTTCTATGGCTTCTGTTATTTCGATTTTTTGTTTCATCGACTTCTACCTTGACTTCTTCTATGGCTTCAGTTACTTCGACTTTTTTTTTTTTTCTTTCATCGACTTCTACCTTGACTTCTTCTATGTCTTCAGTTACTTCGATTTTTTTTTTTTTTTTCTTTTTTTATCGACTTCTACCTTGACTTCTTCTATGGTTTCAGTTACTTCGATTTTTTCTTTCATCGACTTCTACCTTGACTTCTTCTATGGCTTCTGTTATTTCGATTTTTTGTTTCATCGACTTCTACCTTGACTTCTTCTATGGCTTCAGTTACTTCGACTTTTTTTTTTTTTTTTTTATCTACTTCTACCTTGACTTCTTCTATGGTTTCAGTTACTACGATTTTTTCTTTCATCGACTTCTACCTTGACTTCTTCTATGGCTTCTGTTATTTCGATTTTTTCTTTCATCGACTTCTACCTTGACTTCTTCTATGGCTTCTGTTACTTCGATTTTTTCTTTCATCGACTTCTACCTTGACTTCTTCTATGGTTTCAGTTACTTCGATTTTTTCTTTCATCGACTTCTACCTAGACTTCCTCTATGGCTTCTGTTATTTCGATTTTTTCTTTCATCGACTTCTACCTTGACTTCTTCTATGGCTTCTGTTACTTCGATTTTTTTTTTATCGACTTCTACCTTGACTTCTTCTATGGCTTCAGTTACTTCGAGTTTTTTTTTTTTTTTTTCTTTTTTTATCGACTTCTAGCTTGACTTCTTCTATGGTTTCAGTTACTTCGATTTTTTATTTCATCGACTTCTACCTTGACTTCCTCTATGGCTTCAGTTACTTCGAGTTTTTTTTATTTTTTTTTATCGACTTCTACCTTGACTTCTTCTATGGCTTCTTTTACTTCGATTTTTTCTTTCATCGACTTCTACCTTGACTTCTTCTATGGCTTCTGTTACTTCGAGTTTTTTTTTTTTTTTTTTTTTTATCGACTTCTACCTTGACTTCTTCTATGCTTTCAGTTACTTCGATTTTTTCTTTCATCGACTTCTACCTTTGACTTCTTCTATGGCTTCTGTTACTTCGATTTTTTCTTTCATCGACTTCTACCTTGACTTCCTCTGTGGCTTCTGTTATTTCGATTTTTTCTTTCATCGACTTCTACCTTGACTTCTTCTATGGCTTCTGTTACTTCGAGTTTTTTTTTTATTTTTTTTTTTATCGACTTCTACCTTGATTTCTTCTATGGTTTCAGTTACTTCGATTTTTTCTTTCATCGACTTCTACCTTGACTTCTTCTATGGCTTCTGTTATTTCGATTTTTTGTTTCATCGACTTCTACCTTGACTTCTTCTATGGCTTCAGTTACTTCGACTTTTTTTTTTTTTCTTTCATCGACTTCTACCTTGACTTCTTCTATGTCTTCAGTTACTTCGATTTTTTTTTTTTTTTTCTTTTTTTATCGACTTCTACCTTGACTTCTTCTATGGCTTCTGTTATTTCGATTTTTTCTTTCATCGACTTCTACCTTGACTTCTTCTATGGCTTCTGTTACTTCGTTTTTTTTTTTGTTTTTTTTTTTTATCGACTTCTACCTTTGACTTCTTCTATGGCTTCTGTTACTTCGATTTTTTCTTTCATCGACTTCTACCTTGACTTCCTCTGTGGCTTCTGTTATTTCGATTTTTTCTTTCATCGACTTCTACCTTGACTTCTTCTATGGCTTCTGTTACTTCGAGTTTTTTTTTATTTTTTTTTTTTATCGACTTCTACCTTGACTTCTTCTATGGTTTCAGTTACTTCGATTTTTTCTTTCATCGACTTCTACCTTTGACTTCTTCTATGGCTTCTGTTACTTCGATTTTTTCTTTCATCGACTTCTACCTTGACTTCCTCTATGGCTTCTGTTATTTCGATTTTTTCTTTCATCGACTTCTACCTTGACTTCTTCTATGGCTTCAGTTACTTCGAGTTTTTTTTTTTTTTTTTCTTTTTTTATCGACTTCTACCTTGACTTCTTCTATGGTTTCAGTTACTTCGATTTTTTCTTTCATCGACTTCTACCTTTGACTTCTTCTATGGCTTCTGTTCCTTCGATTTTTTCTTTCATCGACTTCTACCTTGACTTCCTCTATGGCTTCTGTTATTTCGATTTTTTCTTTCATCGACTTCTACCTTGACTTCTTCTATGGTTTCAGTTACTTCGATTTTTTCTTTCATCGACTTCTACCTAGACTTCCTCTATGGCTTCTGTTATTTCGATTTTTTCTTTCATCGACTTCTACCTTGACTTGTTCTATGGCTTCAGTTACTTCGAGTTTTTTTTTTTTTTCTTTTTTTATCGACTTCTACCTTGACTTCTTCTATGGTTTCAGTTACTTCGATTTTTTGTTTCATCGACTTCTACCTTGACTTCTTCTATGGCTTCAGTTACTTCGACTTTTTTTTTTTTTTTTTTATCGACTTCTACCTTGACTTCTTCTATGGTTTCAGTTACTACGATTTTTTCTTTCATCGACTTCTACCTTGACTTCTTCTATGGCTTCAGTTACTTCGATTTTTTTTTTTTTTTTTTTTTTTTTTATCGACTTCTACCTTGACTTCTTCTATGGCTTCTGTTACTTCGATTTTTTCTTTCATCGACTTCTACCTTGACTTCTTCTATGGCTTCTTTTATTTCGATTTTTTCTTTCATCGACTTCTACCTTGACTTCTTCTATGGCTTCTGTTACTTCGATTTTTTCTTTCATCGACTTCTACCTTGACTTCTTCTATGGTTTCAGTTACTTCGATTTTTTCTTTCATCGACTTCTACCTAGACTTCCTCTATGGCTTCTGTTATTTCGATTTTTTCTTTCATCGACTTCTACCTTGACTTCTTCTATGGCTTCTGTTACTTCGATTTTTTCTTTCATCGACTTCTACCTTGACTTCTTCTATGGCTTCTGTTTTTCGATTTTTTTTTAATCGACTTCTACCTTGACTTCTTCTATGGCTTCAGTTACTTCGAGTTTTTTTTTTTTTTTTTTCTTTTTTTATCGACTTCTAGCTTGACATCTTCTATGGTTTCAGTTACTTCGATTTTTTATTTCATCGACTTCTACCTTGACTTCCTCTATGGCTTCAGTTACTTCGAGTTTTTTTTTTTTTTTTTTTATCGACTTCTACCTTGTCTTCTTCTATGGCTTCTTTTACTTCGATTTTTTCTTTCATCGACTTCTACCTTGACTTCTTCTATGGCTTCTGTTACTTCGAGTTTTTTTTTTTTTTTTTTTTATCGACTTCTACCTTGACTTCTTCTATGCTTTCAGTTACTTCGATTTTTTCTTTCATCGACTTCTACCTTTGACTTCTTCTATGGCTTCTGTTACTTCGATTTTTTCTTTCATCGACTTCTACCTTGACTTCCTCTGTGGCTTCTGTTATTTCGATTTTTTCTTTTTTTATCGACTTCTACCTTGACTTCTTCTATGGTTTCAGTTACTTCGATTTTTTCTTTCATCGACTTCTACCTTGACTTCTTCTATGGCTTCTGTTATTTCGATTTTTTGTTTCATCGACTTCTACCTTGACTTCTTCTATGGCTTCAGTTACTTCGACTTTTTTTTTTTTTTTTTTATCTACTTCTACCTTGACTTCTTCTATGGTTTCAGTTACTACGATTTTTTCTTTCATCGACTTCTACCTTGACTTCTTCTATGGCTTCAGTTACTTCTATTTTTTTTTTTTATTTCTTTTTTTATCGACTTCTACCTTGACTTCTTCTATGGTTTCAGTTACTTCGATTTTTTCTTTCATCGACTTCTACCTTGACTTCTTCTATGGCTTCTGTTATTTCGATTTTTTCTTTCATCGACTTCTACCTTGACTTCTTCTATGGCTTCAGTTACTTCAATTTTTTTTTTTTTTTTTTAATCGACTTCTACCTTGACTTCTTCTATGGTTTCAGTTACTTCGATTTTTTCTTTCATCGACTTCTACCTTGACTTCTTCTATGGCTTCTGTTATTTCGATTTTTTCTTTCATCGACTTCTACCTTGACTTCTTCTATGGCTTCTGTTTTTCGATTTTTTTTTTATCGACTTCTACCTTGACTTCTTCTATGGCTTCAGTTACTTCGAGTTTTTTTTTTTTTTTTTTTTTAATCGACTTCTACCTTGACTTCTTCTATGGCTTCTGTTTTTCGATTTTTTTTTTATCGACTTCTACCTTGACTTCTTCTATGGCTTCAGTTACTTCGAGTTTTTTTTTATTTTTTTTTTTTATCGACTTCTACCTTGACTTCTTCTATGGCTTCTGTTACTTCGATTTTTTCTTTCATCGACTTCTACCTTGACTTCTTCTATGGCTTCTGTTACTTCGAGTTTTTTTTTTTTTTTTTTTTTATCGACTTCTACCTTGACTTCTTCTATGGTTTCAGTTACTTCGATTTTTTCTTTCATCGACTTCTACCTTGACTTCTTCTATGGCTTCTGTTACTTCGATTTTTTCGTTCATCGACTTCTACCTTGACTTCTTCTATGGCTTCTGTTACTTCGATTTTTTCTTTCATCGACTTCTACCTTGACTTCTTCTATGGTTTCAGTTACTTCGATTTTTTCTTTCATCGACTTCTACCTAGACTTCCTCTATGGCTTCTGTTATTTCGATTTTTTCTTTCATCGACTTCTACCTTGACTTCTTCTATGGCTTCTGTTACTTCGATTTTTTCTTTCATCGACTTCTACCTTGACTTCTTCTATGGCTTCTGTTTTTCGATTTTTTTTTATCGACTTCTACCTTGACTTCTTCTATGGCTTCAGTTACTTCGAGTTTTTTTTTTTTTTTTTTCTTTTTTTATCGACTTCTAGCTTGACTTCTTCTATGGTTTCAGTTACTTCGATTTTTTATTTCATCGACTTCTACCTTGACTTCTTCTATGGCTTCTGTTACTTCGAGTTTTTTTTTTTTTTTTTTTTTTATCGACTTCTACCTTGACTTCTTCTATGCTTTCAGTTACTTCGATTTTTTCTTTCATCGACTTCTACCTTTGACTTCTTCTATGGCTTCAGTTACTTCGAGTTTTTTTTTTTTTTTTTTTATCGACTTCTACCTTGACTTCTTCTATGGCTTCTTTTACTTCGATTTTTTCTTTCATCGACTTCTACCTTGACTTCTTCTATGGCTTCTGTTACTTCGAGTTTTTTTTTTTTTTTTTTTTTATCGACTTCTACCTTGACTTCTTCTATGCTTTCAGTTACTTCGATTTTTTCTTTCATCGACTTCTACCTTTGACTTCTTCTATGGCTTCTGTTACTTCGATTTTTTCTTTCATCGACTTCTACCTTGACTTCCTCTGTGGCTTCTGTTATTTCGATTTTTTCTTTTTTTATCGACTTCTACCTTGACTTCTTCTATGGTTTCAGTTACTTCGATTTTTTCTTTCATCGACTTCTACCTTGACTTCTTCTATGGCTTCTGTTATTTCGATTTTTTGTTTCATCGACTTCTACCTTGACTTCTTCTATGGCTTCAGTTACTTCGACTTTTTTTTTTTTTTTTTTATCGACTTCTACCTTGACTTCTTCTATGGTTTCAGTTACTTCGATTTTTTCTTTCATCGACTTCTACCTTGACTTCTTCTATGGCTTCTGTTATTTCGATTTTTTGTTTCATCGACTTCTACCTTGACTTCTTCTATGGCTTCAGTTACTTCGACTTTTTTTTTTTTTTTTTATCGACTTCTACCTTGACTTCTTCTATGGTTTCAGTTACTACGATTTTTTCTTTCATCGACTTCTACCTTGACTTCTTCTATGGCTTCAATTACTTCGATTTTTTTTTTTTTTTTCTTTTTTTATCGACTTCTACCTTGACTTCTTCTTTTGTTTCAGTTACTTCGATTTTTTCTTTCATCGACTTCTACCTTGACTTCTTCTATGGCTTCTGTTATTTCGATTTTTTCTTTCATCGACTTCTACCTTGACTTCTTCTATGGCTTCAGTTACTTCAATTTTTTTTTTTTTTTTTTTAATCGACTTCTACCTTGACTTCTTCTATGGTTTCAGTTACTTCGATTTTTTCTTTCATCGACTTCTACCTTGACTTCTTCTATGGCTTCTGTTATTTCGATTTTTTCTTTCATCGACTTCTACCTTGACTTCTTCTATGGCTTCTGTTACTTCGATTTTTTCTTTCATCGACTTCTACCTTGACTTCTTCTATGGCTTCTGTTACTTCGATTTTTTCGTTCATCGACTTCTACCTTGACTTCTTCTATGGCTTCTGTTACTTCGATTTTTTCTTTCATCGACTTCTACCTTGACTTCTTCTATGGCTTCTGTTACTTCGATTTTTTCTTTCATCGACTTCTACCTTGACTTCTTCTATGGCTTCTGTTACTTCGAGTTTTTTTTTTTTTTTTTTTTTATCGACTTCTACCTTGACTTCTTCTATGGTTTCAGTTACTTCGATTTTTTCTTTCATCGACTTCTACCTTGACTTCTTCTATGGCTTCTGTTACTTCGATTTTTTCGTTCATCGACTTCTACCTTGACTTCTTCTATGGCTTCTGTTACTTCGATTTTTTCTTTTATCGACTTCTACCTTGACTTCTTCTATGGTTTCAGTTACTTCGATTTTTTCTTTCATCGACTTCTACCTAGACTTCCTCTATGGCTTCTGTTATTTCGATTTTTTCTTTTATCGACTTCTACCTTGACTTCTTCTATGGCTTCTGTTACTTCGATTTTTTCTTTCATCGACTTCTACCTTGACTTCTTCTATGGCTTCTGTTTTTCGATTTTTTTTTATCGACTTCTACCTTGACTTCTTCTATGGCTTCAGTTACTTCGAGTTTTTTTTTTTTTTTTTTCTTTTTTTATCGACTTCTAGCTTGACTTCTTCTATGGTTTCAGTTACTTCGATTTTTTATTTCATCGACTTCTACCTTGACTTCCTCTATGGCTTCAGTTACTTCGAGTTTTTTTTTTTTTTTTTTTATCGACTTCTACCTTGACTTCTTCTATGGCTTCTTTTACTTCGATTTTTTCTTTCATCGACTTCTACCTTGACTTCTTCTATGGCTTCTGTTACTTCGAGTTTTTTTTTTTTTTTTTTTTTATCGACTTCTACCTTGACTTCTTCTATGCTTTCAGTTACTTCGATTTTTTCTTTCATCGACTTCTACCTTTGACTTCTTCTATGGCTTCTGTTACTTCGATTTTTTCTTTCATTGACTTCTACCTTGACTTCCTCTGTGGCTTCTGTTATTTCGATTTTTTCTTTTTTTATCGACTTCTACCTTGACTTCTTCTATGGTTTCAGTTAC
The DNA here is from genome assembly GCA_033026305.1 of Cirrhinus molitorella. NCBI lineage: Eukaryota > Metazoa > Chordata > Actinopteri > Cypriniformes > Cyprinidae > Cirrhinus > Cirrhinus molitorella. The sequence goes on from CM065129.1 coordinate 1,165,501, forward strand.
TTCGATTTTTTCTTTCATCGACTTCTACCTTGACTTCTTCTATGGCTTCTGTTATTTCGATTTTTTGTTTCATCGACTTCTACCTTGACTTCTTCTATGGCTTCAGTTACTTCGACTTTTTTTTTTTTTTTTTATCGACTTCTACCTTGACTTCTTCTATGGTTTCAGTTACTACGATTTTTTCTTTCATCGACTTCTACCTTGACTTCTTCTATGGCTTCAGTTACTTCGATTTTTTTTTTTTTTTCTTTTTTTATCGACTTCTACCTTGACTTCTTCTATGGTTTCAGTTACTTCGATTTTTTCTTTCATCGACTTCTACCTTGACTTCTTCTATGGCTTCTGTTATTTCGATTTTTTCTTTCATCGACTTCTACCTTGACTTCCTCTATGGCTTCTGTTATTTCGATTTTTTCTTTCATCGACTTCTACCTTGACTTCTTCTATGGCTTCTGTTACTTCGATTTTTTCTTTCATCGACTTCTACCTTGACTTGTTCTATGGTTTCAGTTACTTCGATTTTTTCTTTCATCGACTTCTACCTAGACTTCCTCTATGGCTTCTGTTATTTCGATTTTTTCTTTCATCGACTTCTACCTTGACTTCTTCTATGGCTTCTGTTACTTCGATTTTTTTTTTATCGACTTCTACCTTGACTTCTTCTATGGCTTCAGTTACTTCGAGTTTTTTTTTTTTTTTTTCTTTTTTTATCGACTTCTAGCTTGACTTCTTCTATGGTTTCAGTTACTTCGATTTTTTATTTCATCGACTTCTACCTTGACTTCCTCTATGGCTTCAGTTACTTCGAGTTTTTTTTTTTTTTTTTTATCGACTTCTACATTGACTTCTTCTATGGCTTCTTTTACTTCGATTTTTTCTTTCATCGACTTCTACCTTGACTTCTTCTATGGCTTCTGTTACTTCGAGTTTTTTTTTTTTTTTTTTTTTTATCGACTTCTACCTTGACTTCTTCTATGCTTTCAGTTACTTCGATTTTTTCTTTCATCGACTTCTACCTTTGACTTCTTCTATGGCTTCTGTTACTTCGATTTTTTCTTTCATCGACTTCTACCTTGACTTCCTCTGTGGCTTCTGTTATTTCGATTTTTTCTTTCATCGACTTCTACCTTGACTTCTTCTATGGCTTCTGTTACTTCGAGTTTTTTTTTTATTTTTTTTTTTATCGACTTCTACCTTGATTTCTTCTATGGTTTCAGTTACTTCGATTTTTTCTTTCATCGACTTCTACCTTGACTTCTTCTATGGCTTCTGTTATTTCGATTTTTTGTTTCATCGACTTCTACCTTGACTTCTTCTATGGCTTCAGTTACTTCGACTTTTTTTTTTTTTCTTTCATCGACTTCTACCTTGACTTCTTCTATGGCTTCTGTTACTTCGAGTTTTTTTATATTTTTTTTTTTTATCGACTTCTACCTTGACTTCTTCTATGGTTTCAGTTACTTCGATTTTTTCTTTCATCGACTTCTACCTTTGACTTCTTCTATGGCTTCTGTTACTTCGATTTTTTCTTTCATCGACTTCTACCTTGACTTCCTCTATGGCTTCTGTTATTTCGATTTTTTCTTTCATCGACTTCTACCTTGACTTCTTCTATGGCTTCAGTTACTTCGAGTTTTTTTTTTTTTTTTTCTTTTTTTATCGACTTCTACCTTGACTTCTTCTATGGTTTCAGTTACTTCGATTTTTTCTTTCATCGACTTCTACCTTTGACTTCTTCTATGGCTTCTGTTCCTTCGATTTTTTCTTTCATCGACTTCTACCTTGACTTCCTCTATGGCTTCTGTTATTTCGATTTTTTCTTTCATCGACTTCTACCTTGACTTCTTCTATGGTTTCAGTTACTTCGATTTTTTCTTTCATCGACTTCTACCTAGACTTCCTCTATGGCTTCTGTTATTTCGATTTTTTCTTTCATCGACTTCTACCTTGACTTGTTCTATGGCTTCAGTTACTTCGAGTTTTTTTTTTTTTTCTTTTTTTATCGACTTCTACCTTGACTTCTTCTATGGTTTCAGTTACTTCGATTTTTTGTTTCATCGACTTCTACCTTGACTTCTTCTATGGCTTCAGTTACTTCGACTTTTTTTTTTTTTTTTTTATCGACTTCTACCTTGACTTCTTCTATGGTTTCAGTTACTACGATTTTTTCTTTCATCGACTTCTACCTTGACTTCTTCTATGGCTTCAGTTACTTCGATTTTTTTTTTTTTTTTTTTTTTTTTTTTTATCGACTTCTACCTTGACTTCTTCTATGGCTTCTGTTACTTCGATTTTTTCTTTCATCGACTTCTACCTTGACTTCTTCTATGGCTTCTTTTATTTCGATTTTTTCTTTCATCGACTTCTACCTTGACTTCTTCTATGGCTTCTGTTACTTCGATTTTTTCTTTCATCGACTTCTACCTTGACTTCTTCTATGGTTTCAGTTACTTCGATTTTTTCTTTCATCGACTTCTACCTAGACTTCCTCTATGGCTTCTGTTATTTCGATTTTTTCTTTCATCGACTTCTACCTTGACTTCTTCTATGGCTTCTGTTACTTCGATTTTTTCTTTCATCGACTTCTACCTTGACTTCTTCTATGGCTTCTGTTTTTCGATTTTTTTTTAATCGACTTCTACCTTGACTTCTTCTATGGCTTCAGTTACTTCGAGTTTTTTTTTTTTTTTTTTCTTTTTTTATCGACTTCTAGCTTGACATCTTCTATGGTTTCAGTTACTTCGATTTTTTATTTCATCGACTTCTACCTTGACTTCCTCTATGGCTTCAGTTACTTCGAGTTTTTTTTTTTTTTTTTTTATCGACTTCTACCTTGTCTTCTTCTATGGCTTCTTTTACTTCGATTTTTTCTTTCATCGACTTCTACCTTGACTTCTTCTATGGCTTCTGTTACTTCGAGTTTTTTTTTTTTTTTTTTTTATCGACTTCTACCTTGACTTCTTCTATGCTTTCAGTTACTTCGATTTTTTCTTTCATCGACTTCTACCTTTGACTTCTTCTATGGCTTCTGTTACTTCGATTTTTTCTTTCATCGACTTCTACCTTGACTTCCTCTGTGGCTTCTGTTATTTCGATTTTTTCTTTTTTTATCGACTTCTACCTTGACTTCTTCTATGGTTTCAGTTACTTCGATTTTTTCTTTCATCGACTTCTACCTTGACTTCTTCTATGGCTTCTGTTATTTCGATTTTTTGTTTCATCGACTTCTACCTTGACTTCTTCTATGGCTTCAGTTACTTCGACTTTTTTTTTTTTTTTTTTATCTACTTCTACCTTGACTTCTTCTATGGTTTCAGTTACTACGATTTTTTCTTTCATCGACTTCTACCTTGACTTCTTCTATGGCTTCAGTTACTTCTATTTTTTTTTTTTATTTCTTTTTTTATCGACTTCTACCTTGACTTCTTCTATGGTTTCAGTTACTTCGATTTTTTCTTTCATCGACTTCTACCTTGACTTCTTCTATGGCTTCTGTTATTTCGATTTTTTCTTTCATCGACTTCTACCTTGACTTCTTCTATGGCTTCAGTTACTTCAATTTTTTTTTTTTTTTTTTAATCGACTTCTACCTTGACTTCTTCTATGGTTTCAGTTACTTCGATTTTTTCTTTCATCGACTTCTACCTTGACTTCTTCTATGGCTTCTGTTATTTCGATTTTTTCTTTCATCGACTTCTACCTTGACTTCTTCTATGGCTTCTGTTTTTCGATTTTTTTTTTATCGACTTCTACCTTGACTTCTTCTATGGCTTCAGTTACTTCGAGTTTTTTTTTTTTTTTTTTTTTAATCGACTTCTACCTTGACTTCTTCTATGGCTTCTGTTTTTCGATTTTTTTTTTATCGACTTCTACCTTGACTTCTTCTATGGCTTCAGTTACTTCGAGTTTTTTTTTATTTTTTTTTTTTATCGACTTCTACCTTGACTTCTTCTATGGCTTCTGTTACTTCGATTTTTTCTTTCATCGACTTCTACCTTGACTTCTTCTATGGCTTCTGTTACTTCGAGTTTTTTTTTTTTTTTTTTTTTATCGACTTCTACCTTGACTTCTTCTATGGTTTCAGTTACTTCGATTTTTTCTTTCATCGACTTCTACCTTGACTTCTTCTATGGCTTCTGTTACTTCGATTTTTTCGTTCATCGACTTCTACCTTGACTTCTTCTATGGCTTCTGTTACTTCGATTTTTTCTTTCATCGACTTCTACCTTGACTTCTTCTATGGTTTCAGTTACTTCGATTTTTTCTTTCATCGACTTCTACCTAGACTTCCTCTATGGCTTCTGTTATTTCGATTTTTTCTTTCATCGACTTCTACCTTGACTTCTTCTATGGCTTCTGTTACTTCGATTTTTTCTTTCATCGACTTCTACCTTGACTTCTTCTATGGCTTCTGTTTTTCGATTTTTTTTTATCGACTTCTACCTTGACTTCTTCTATGGCTTCAGTTACTTCGAGTTTTTTTTTTTTTTTTTTCTTTTTTTATCGACTTCTAGCTTGACTTCTTCTATGGTTTCAGTTACTTCGATTTTTTATTTCATCGACTTCTACCTTGACTTCTTCTATGGCTTCTGTTACTTCGAGTTTTTTTTTTTTTTTTTTTTTATCGACTTCTACCTTGACTTCTTCTATGCTTTCAGTTACTTCGATTTTTTCTTTCATCGACTTCTACCTTTGACTTCTTCTATGGCTTCAGTTACTTCGAGTTTTTTTTTTGTTTTTTTTATCGACTTCTACCTTGACTTCTTCTATGGCTTCTTTTACTTCGATTTTTTCTTTCATCGACTTCTACCTTGACTTCTTCTATGGCTTCTGTTACTTCGAGTTTTTTTTTTTTTTTTTTTTTATCGACTTCTACCTTGACTTCTTCTATGCTTTCAGTTACTTCGATTTTTTCTTTCATCGACTTCTACCTTTGACTTCTTCTATGGCTTCTGTTACTTCGATTTTTTCTTTCATCGACTTCTACCTTGACTTCCTCTGTGGCTTCTGTTATTTCGATTTTTTCTTTTTTTATCGACTTCTACCTTGACTTCTTCTATGGTTTCAGTTACTTCGATTTTTTCTTTCATCGACTTCTACCTTGACTTCTTCTATGGCTTCTGTTATTTCGATTTTTTGTTTCATCGACTTCTACCTTGACTTCTTCTATGGCTTCAGTTACTTCGACTTTTTTTTTTTTTTTTTTATCGACTTCTACCTTGACTTCTTCTATGGTTTCAGTTACTTCGATTTTTTCTTTCATCGACTTCTACCTTGACTTCTTCTATGGCTTCTGTTATTTCGATTTTTTGTTTCATCGACTTCTACCTTGACTTCTTCTATGGCTTCAGTTACTTCGACTTTTTTTTTTTTTTTTTTATCGACTTCTACCTTGACTTCTTCTATGGTTTCAGTTACTACGATTTTTTCTTTCATCGACTTCTACCTTGACTTCTTCTATGGCTTCAGTTACTTCGATTTTTTTTTTTTTTTTCTTTTTTTATCGACTTCTACCTTGACTTCTTCTTTTGTTTCAGTTACTTCGATTTTTTCTTTCATCGACTTCTACCTTGACTTCTTCTATGGCTTCTGTTATTTCGATTTTTTCTTTCATCGACTTCTACCTTGACTTCTTCTATGGCTTCAGTTACTTCAATTTTTTTTTTTTTTTTTTTAATTGACTTCTACCTTGACTTCTTCTATGGTTTCAGTTACTTCGATTTTTTCTTTCATCGACTTCTACCTTGACTTCTTCTATGGCTTCTGTTACTTCGATTTTTTCTTTCATCGACTTCTACCTTGACTTCTTCTATGGCTTCTGTTACTTCGATTTTTTCTTTCATCGACTTCTACCTTGACTTCTTCTATGGCTTCTGTTACTTCGATTTTTTCGTTCATCGACTTCTACCTTGACTTCTTCTATGGCTTCTGTTACTTCGATTTTTTCTTTCATCGACTTCTACCTTGACTTCTTCTATGGCTTCTGTTACTTCGATTTTTTCTTTCATCGACTTCTACCTTGACTTCTTCTATGGCTTCTGTTACTTCGAGTTTTTTTTTTTTTTTTTTTTTATCGACTTCTACCTTGACTTCTTCTATGGTTTCAGTTACTTCGATTTTTTCTTTCATCGACTTCTACCTTGACTTCTTCTATGGCTTCTGTTACTTCGATTTTTTCGTTCATCGACTTCTACCTTGACTTCTTCTATGGCTTCTGTTACTTCGATTTTTTCTTTTATCGACTTCTACCTTGACTTCTTCTATGGTTTCAGTTACTTCGATTTTTTCTTTCATCGACTTCTACCTAGACTTCCTCTATGGCTTCTGTTATTTCGATTTTTTCTTTTATCGACTTCTACCTTTACTTCTTCTATGGCTTCTGTTACTTCGATTTTTTCTTTCATCGACTTCTACCTTGACTTCTTCTATGGCTTCTGTTTTTCGATTTTTTTTTATCGACTTCTACCTTGACTTCTTCTATGGCTTCAGTTACTTCGAGTTTTTTTTTTTTTTTTTTCTTTTTTTATCGACTTCTAGCTTGACTTCTTCTATGGTTTCAGTTACTTCGATTTTTTATTTCATCGACTTCTACCTTGACTTCCTCTATGGCTTCAGTTACTTCGAGTTTTTTTTTTTTTTTTTTTATCGACTTCTACCTTGACTTCTTCTATGGCTTCTTTTACTTCGATTTTTTCTTTCATCGACTTCTACCTTGACTTCTTCTATGGCTTCTGTTACTTCGAGTTTTTTTTTTTTTTTTTTTTTTATCGACTTCTACCTTGACTTCTTCTATGCTTTCAGTTACTTCGATTTTTTCTTTCATCGACTTCTACCTTTGACTTCTTCTATGGCTTCTGTTACTTCGATTTTTTCTTTCATTGACTTCTACCTTGACTTCCTCTGTGGCTTCTGTTATTTCGATTTTTTCTTTTTTTATCGACTTCTACCTTGACTTCTTCTATGGTTTCAGTTACTTCGATTTTTTCTTTCATCGACTTCTACCTTGACTTCTTCTATGGCTTCTGTTATTTCGATTTTTTGTTTCATCGACTTCTACCTTGACTTCTTCTATGGCTTCAGTTACTTCGACTTTTTTTTTTTTTTTTTTATCGACTTCTACCTTGACTTCTTCTATGGTTTCAGTTACTACGATTTTTTCTTTCATCGACTTCTACCTTGACTTCTTCTATGGCTTCAGTTACTTCGATTTTTTTTTTTTTTTCTTTTTTTATCGACTTCTACCTTGACTTCTTCTATGGTTTCAGTTACTTCGATTTTTTCTTTCATCGACTTCTACCTTGACTTCTTCTATGGCTTCTGTTATTTCGATTTTTTCTTTCATCGACTTCTACCTTGACTTCTTCTATGGCTTCAGTTACTTCAATTTTTTTTTTTTTTTTTTTATAGACTTCTACCTTGACTTCTTCTATGGCTTCTGTTACTTCGATTTTTTCTTTCATCGACTTCTACCTTGACTTCCTCTATGGCTTCTGTTATTTCGATTTTTTCTTTCATCGACTTCTACCTTGACTTCTTCTATGGCTTCAGTTACTTCGAGTTTTTTTTTTTTTTTTTCTTTTTTTATCGACTTCTACCTTGACTTCTTCTATGGTTTCAGTTACTTCGATTTTTTCTTTCATCGACTTCTACCTTTGACTTCTTCTATGGCTTCTGTTCCTTCGATTTTTTCTTTCATCGACTTCTACCTTGACTTCCTCTATGGCTTCTGTTATTTCGATTTTTTCTTTCATCGACTTCTACCTTGACTTCTTCTATGGTTTCAGTTACTTCGATTTTTTCTTTCATCGACTTCTACCTAGACTTCCTCTATGGCTTCTGTTATTTCGATTTTTTCTTTCATCGACTTCTACCTTGACTTCTTCTATGGCTTCAGTTACTTCGAGTTTTTTTTTTTTTTTTTTCTTTTTTTATCGACTTCTACCTTGACTTCTTCTATGGCTTCAGTTACTTCGAGTTTTTTTTTTTTTTCTTTTTTTATCGACTTCTACCTTGACTTCTTCTATGGTTTCTGTTATTTCGATTTTTTGTTTCATCGACTTCTACCTTGACTTCTTCTATGGTTTCAGTTACTTCGATTTTTTCTTTCATCGACTTCTACCTTTGACTTCTTCTATGGCTTCTGTTACTTCGATTTTTTCTTTCATCGACTTCTACCTTGACTTCCTCTATGGCTTCTGTTATTTCGATTTTTTCTTTCATCGACTTCTACCTTGACTTCTTCTATGGCTTCAGTTACTTCGAGTTTTTTTTTTTTTTTTTTCTTTTTTTATCGACTTCTACCTTGACTTCTTCTATGGTTTCAGTTACTTCGATTTTTTCTTTCATCGACTTCTACCTTGACTTCTTCTATGGTTTCAGTTACTTCGATTTTTTCTTTCATCGACTTCTACCTAGACTTCCTCTATGGCTTCTGTTATTTCGATTTTTTCTTTCATCGACTTCTACCTTGACTTCTTCTATGGCTTCTGTTACTTCGATTTTTTCTTTCATCAGCTTCTACCTTGACTTCTTCTATGGTTTCAGTTACTTCGATTTTTTCTTTCATCGACTTCTACCTTGACTTCTTCTATGGCTTCAGTTACTTCGATTTTTTCTTTCATCGACTTCTACCTTGACTTCTTCTATGGTTTCAGTTACTTCGATTTTTTCTTTCATCGACTTCTACCTTTGACTTCTTCTATGGCTTCTGTTCCTTCGATTTTTTCTTTCATCGACTTCTACCTTGACTTCCTCTATGGCTTCTGTTATTTCGATTTTTTCTTTCATCGACTTCTACCTTGACTTCTTCTATGGTTTCAGTTACTTCGATTTTTTCTTTCATCGACTTCTACCTTGACTTCTTCTATGTTTTCAGTTACTTCGATTTTTTCTGTCATCGACTTCTAGCTTGACTTCTTCTATGGCTTCTGTTATTTCGATTTTTTCTTTCATCGACTTCTACCTTGACTTCTTCTATGGCTTCAGTTACTTCAATTTTTTTTTTTTTTTTTTTTATAGACTTCTACCTTGACTTCTTCTATGGCTTCTGTTACTTCGATTTTTTCTTTCATCGACTTCTACCTTGACTTCCTCTATGGCTTCTGTTATTTCGATTTTTTCTTTCATCGACTTCTACCTGGACTTCTTCTATGGCTTCAGTTACTTCGAGTTTTTTTTTTTTTTTTTCTTTTTTTATCGACTTCTACCTTGACTTCTTCTATGGTTTCAGTTACTTCGATTTTTTCTTTCATCGACTTCTACCTTTGACTTCTTCTATGGCTTCTGTTCCTTCGATTTTTTCTTTCATCGACTTCTACCTAGACTTCCTCTATGGCTTCTGTTATTTCGATTTTTTCTTTTATCGACTTCTACCTTGACTTCTTCTATGGCTTCTGTTACTTCGATTTTTTCTTTCATCGACTTCTACCTTGACTTCTTCTATGGCTTCTGTTTTTCGATTTTTTTTTATCGACTTCTACCTTGACTTCTTCTATGGCTTCAGTTACTTCGAGTTTTTTTTTTTTTTTTTTCTTTTTTTATCGACTTCTAGCTTGACTTCTTCTATGGTTTCAGTTACTTCGATTTTTTATTTCATCGACTTCTACCTTGACTTCCTCTATGGCTTCAGTTACTTCGAGTTTTTTTTTTTTTTTTTTTATCGACTTCTACCTTGACTTCTTCTATGGCTTCTTTTACTTCGATTTTTTCTTTCATCGACTTCTACCTTGACTTCTTCTATGGCTTCAGTTACTTCGATTTTTTTTTTTTTTTCTTTTTTTATCGACTTCTACCTTGACTTCTTCTATGGTTTCAGTTACTTCGATTTTTTCTTTCATCGACTTCTACCTTGACTTCTTCTATGGCTTCTGTTATTTCGATTTTTTCTTTCATCGACTTCTACCTTGACTTCTTCTATGGCTTCAGTTACTTCAATTTTTTTTTTTTTTTTTTTATAGACTTCTACCTTGACTTCTTCTATGGCTTCTGTTACTTCGATTTTTTCTTTCATCGACTTCTACCTTGACTTCCTCTATGGCTTCTGTTATTTCGATTTTTTCTTTCATCGACTTCTACCTTGACTTCTTCTATGGCTTCAGTTACTTCGAGTTTTTTTTTTTTTTTTTCTTTTTTTATCGACTTCTACCTTGACTTCTTCTATGGTTTCAGTTACTTCGATTTTTTCTTTCATCGACTTCTACCTTGACTTCTTCTATGGCTTCAGTTACTTCGAGTTTTTTTTTTTTTTTTTCTTTTTTTATCGACTTCTACCTTGACTTCTTCTATGGTTTCAGTTACTTCGATTTTTTCTTTCATCGACTTCTACCTTTGACTTCTTCTATGGCTTCTGTTCCTTCGATTTTTTCTTTCATCGACTTCTACCTTGACTTCCTCTATGGCTTCTGTTATTTCGATTTTTTCTTTCATCGACTTCTACCTTGACTTCTTCTATGGTTTCAGTTACTTCGATTTTTTCTTTCATCGACTTCTACCTAGACTTCCTCTATGGCTTCTGTTACTTCGATTTTTTCTTTCATCGACTTCTACCTTGACTTCCTCTATGGCTTCTGTTATTTCGATTTTTTCTTTCATCGACTTCTACCTTGACTTCTTCTATGGTTTCAGTTACTTCGATTTTTTCTTTCATCGACTTCTACCTAGACTTCCTCTATGGCTTCTGTTATTTCGATTTTTTCTTTCATCGACTTCTACCTTGACTTCTTCTATGGTTTCAGTTACTTCGATTTTTTCTTTCATCGACTTCTACCTAGACTTCCTCTATGGCTTCTGTTATTTCGATTTTTTCTTTCATCGACTTCTACCTTGACTTCTTCTATGGCTTCAGTTACTTCGAGTTTTTTTTTTTTTTTTTTCTTTTTTTATCGACTTCTACCTTGACTTCTTCTATGGCTTCAGTTACTTCGAGTTTTTTTTTTTTTTCTTTTTTTATCGACTTCTACCTTGACTTCTTCTATGGCTTCAGTTACTTCGAGTTTTTTTTTTTTTTCTTTTTTTATCGACTTCTACCTTGACTTCTTCTATGGTTTCTGTTATTTCGATTTTTTGTTTCATCGACTTCTACCTTGACTTCTTCTATGGTTTCAGTTACTTCGATTTTTTCTTTCATCGACTTCTACCTTTGACTTCTTCTATGGCTTCTGTTACTTCGATTTTTTCTTTCATCGACTTCTACCTTGACTTCCTCTATGGCTTCTGTTATTTCGATTTTTTCTTTCATCGACTTCTACCTTGACTTCTTCTATGGCTTCAGTTACTTCGAGTTTTTTTTTTTTTTTTTTCTTTTTTTATCGACTTCTACCTTGACTTCTTCTATGGTTTCAGTTACTTCGATTTTTTCTTTCATCGACTTCTACCTTGACTTCCTCTATGGCTTCTGTTATTTCGATTTTTTCTTTCATCGACTTCTACCTTGACTTCTTCTATGGTTTCAGTTACTTCGATTTTTTCTTTCATCGACTTCTACCTAGACTTCCTCTATGGCTTCTGTTATTTCGATTTTTTCTTTCATCGACTTCTACCTTGACTTCTTCTATGGCTTCTGTTACTTCGATTTTTTCTTTCATCAGCTTCTACCTTGACTTCTTCTATGGTTTCAGTTACTTCGATTTTTTTTTTCATCGACTTCTACCTTGACTTCTTCTATGGCTTCAGTTACTTCGATTTTTTCTTTCATCGACTTCTACCTTGACTTCTTCTATGGTTTCAGTTACTTCGATTTTTTCTTTCATCGACTTCTACCTTTGACTTCTTCTATGGCTTCTGTTCCTTCGATTTTTTCTTTCATCGACTTCTACCTTGACTTCCTCTATGGCTTCTGTTATTTCGATTTTTTCTTTCATCGACTTCTACCTTGACTTCTTCTATGGTTTCAGTTACTTCGATTTTTTCTTTCATCGACTTCTACCTTGACTTCTTCTATGTTTTCAGTTACTTCGATTTTTTCTGTCATCGACTTCTAGCTTGACTTCTTCTATGGCTTCTGTTATTTCGATTTTTTCTTTCATCGACTTCTACCTTGACTTCTTCTATGGCTTCAGTTACTTCAATTTTTTTTTTTTTTTTTTTTATAGACTTCTACCTTGACTTCTTCTATGGCTTCTGTTACTTCGATTTTTTCTTTCATCGACTTCTACCTTGACTTCCTCTATGGCTTCTGTTATTTCGATTTTTTCTTTCATCGACTTCTACCTGGACTTCTTCTATGGCTTCAGTTACTTCGAGTTTTTTTTTTTTTTTTTCTTTTTTTATCGACTTCTACCTTTACTTCTTCTATGGCTTCTTTTACTTCGATTTTTTCTTTCATCGACTTCTACCTTGACTTCTTCTATGGCTTCTGTTACTTCGAGTTTTTTTTTTTATTTTTTTTTATCGACTTCTACCTTGACTTCTTCTATGCTTTCAGTTACTTCGATTTTTTCTTTCATCGACTTCTACCTTTGACTTCTTCTATGGCTTCTGTTACTTCGATTTTTTCTTTCATTGACTTCTACCTTGACTTCCTCTGTGGCTTCTGTTATTTCGATTTTTTCTTTTTTTATCGACTTCTACCTTGACTTCTTCTATGGTTTCAGTTACTTCGATTTTTTCTTTCATCGACTTCTACCTTGACTTCTTCTATGGCTTCTGTTATTTCGATTTTTTGTTTCATCGACTTCTACCTTGACTTCTTCTATGGCTTCAGTTACTTCGACTTTTTTTTTTTTTTTTTTATCGACTTCTACCTTGACTTCTTCTATGGCTTCAGTTACTTCGACTTTTTTTTTTTTTTTTTTATCGACTTCTACCTTGACTTCTTCTATGGTTTCAGTTACTACGATTTTTTCTTTCATCGACTTCTACCTTGACTTCTTCTATGGCTTCAGTTACTTCGATTTTTTTTTTTTTTTCTTTTTTTATCGACTTCTACCTTGACTTCTTCTATGGTTTCAGTTACTTCGATTTTTTCTTTCATCGACTTCTACCTTGACTTCTTCTATGGCTTCTGTTATTTCGATTTTTTCTTTCATCGACTTCTACCTTGACTTCTTCTATGGCTTCAGTTACTTCAATTTTTTTTTTTTTTTTTTTATAGACTTCTACCTTGACTTCTTCTATGGCTTCTGTTACTTCGATTTTTTCTTTCATCGACTTCTACCTTGACTTCCTCTATGGCTTCTGTTATTTCGATTTTTTCTTTCATCGACTTCTACCTTGACTTCTTCTATGGCTTCAGTTACTTCGAGTTTTTTTTTTTTTTTTTCTTTTTTTATCGACTTCTACCTTGACTTCTTCTATGGTTTCAGTTACTTCGATTTTTTCTTTCATCGACTTCTACCTTTGACTTCTTCTATGGCTTCTGTTCCTTCGATTTTTTCTTTCATCGACTTCTACCTTGACTTCCTCTATGGCTTCTGTTATTTCGATTTTTTCTTTCATCGACTTCTACCTTGACTTCTTCTATGGCTTCTGTTACTTCGATTTTTTCTTTCATCGACTTCTACCTTGACTTCCTCTATGGCTTCTGTTATTTCGATTTTTTCTTTCATCGACTTCTACCTGGACTTCTTCTATGGCTTCAGTTACTTCGAGTTTTTTTTTTTTTTTTTCTTTTTTTATCGACTTCTACCTTGACTTCTTCTATGGTTTCAGTTACTTCGATTTTTTCTTTCATCGACTTCTACCTTTGACTTCTTCTATGGCTTCTGTTCCTTCGATTTTTTCTTTCATCGACTTCTACCTAGACTTCCTCTATGGCTTCTGTTATTTCGATTTTTTCTTTTATCGACTTCTACCTTGACTTCTTCTATGGCTTCTGTTACTTCGATTTTTTCTTTCATCGACTTCTACCTTGACTTCTTCTATGGCTTCTGTTTTTCGATTTTTTTTTATCGACTTCTACCTTGACTTCTTCTATGGCTTCAGTTACTTCGAGTTTTTTTTTTTTTTTTTTCTTTTTTTATCGACTTCTAGCTTGACTTCTTCTATGGTTTCAGTTACTTCGATTTTTTATTTCATCGACTTCTACCTTGACTTCCTCTATGGCTTCAGTTACTTCGAGTTTTTTTTTTTTTTTTTTTATCGACTTCTACCTTGACTTCTTCTATGGCTTCTTTTACTTCGATTTTTTCTTTCATCGACTTCTACCTTGACTTCTTCTATGGCTTCTGTTACTTCGAGTTTTTTTTTTTTTTTTTTTTTATCGACTTCTACCTTGACTTCTTCTATGCTTTCAGTTACTTCGATTTTTTCTTTCATCGACTTCTACCTTTGACTTCTTCTATGGCTTCTGTTACTTCGATTTTTTCTTTCATTGACTTCTACCTTGACTTCCTCTGTGGCTTCTGTTATTTCGATTTTTTCTTTTTTTATCGACTTCTACCTTGACTTCTTCTATGGTTTCAGTTACTTCGATTTTTTCTTTCATCGACTTCTACCTTGACTTCTTCTATGGCTTCTGTTATTTCGATTTTTTGTTTCATCGACTTCTACCTTGACTTCTTCTATGGCTTCAGTTACTTCGACTTTTTTTTTTTTTTTTTTATCGACTTCTACCTTGACTTCTTCTATGGTTTCAGTTACTACGATTTTTTCTTTCATCGACTTCTACCTTCTTCTATGGCTTCAGTTACTTCGATTTTTTTTTTTTTTTCTTTTTTTATCGACTTCTACCTTGACTTCTTCTATGGTTTCAGTTACTTCGATTTTTTCTTTCATCGACTTCTACCTTGACTTCTTCTATGGCTTCTGTTATTTCGATTTTTTCTTTCATCGACTTCTACCTTGACTTCTTCTATGGCTTCAGTTACTTCAATTTTTTTTTTTTTTTTTTTATAGACTTCTACCTTGACTTCTTCTATGGCTTCTGTTACTTCGATTTTTTCTTTCATCGACTTCTACCTTGACTTCCTCTATGGCTTCTGTTATTTCGATTTTTTCTTTCATCGACTTCTACCTTGACTTCTTCTATGGCTTCAGTTACTTCGAGTTTTTTTTTTTTTTTTTCTTTTTTTATCGACTTCTACCTTGACTTCTTCTATGGTTTCAGTTACTTCGATTTTTTCTTTCATCGACTTCTACCTTTGACTTCTTCTATGGCTTCTGTTCCTTCGATTTTTTCTTTCATCGACTTCTACCTTTACTTCCTCTATGGCTTCTGTTATTTCGATTTTTTCTTTCATCGACTTCTACCTTGACTTCTTCTATGGTTTCAGTTACTTCGATTTTTTCTTTCATCGACTTCTACCTAGACTTCCTCTATGGCTTCTGTTATTTCGATTTTTTCTTTCATCGACTTCTACCTTGACTTCTTCTATGGCTTCAGTTACTTCGAGTTTTTTTTTTTTTTTTTTCTTTTTTTATCGACTTCTACCTTGACTTCTTCTATGGCTTCAGTTACTTCGAGTTTTTTTTTTTTTTCTTTTTTTATCGACTTCTACCTTGACTTCTTCTATGGTTTCTGTTATTTCGATTTTTTGTTTCATCGACTTCTACCTTGACTTCTTCTATGGTTTCAGTTACTTCGATTTTTTCTTTCATCGACTTCTACCTTTGACTTCTTCTATGGCTTCTGTTACTTCGATTTTTTCTTTCATCGACTTCTACCTTGACTTCCTCTATGGCTTCTGTTATTTCGATTTTTTCTTTCATCGACTTCTACCTTGACTTCTTCTATGGCTTCAGTTACTTCGAGTTTTTTTTTTTTTTTTTTCTTTTTTTATCGACTTCTACCTTGACTTCTTCTATGGTTTCAGTTACTTCGATTTTTTCTTTCATCGACTTCTACCTTGACTTCCTCTATGGCTTCTGTTATTTCGATTTTTTCTTTCATCGACTTCTACCTTGACTTCTTCTATGGTTTCAGTTACTTCGATTTTTTCTTTCATCGACTTCTACCTAGACTTCCTCTATGGCTTCTGTTATTTCGATTTTTTCTTTCATCGACTTCTACCTTGACTTCTTCTATGGCTTCTGTTACTTCGATTTTTTCTTTCATCAGCTTCTACCTTGACTTCTTCTATGGTTTCAGTTACTTCGATTTTTTCTTTCATCGACTTCTACCTTGACTTCTTCTATGGCTTCAGTTACTTCGATTTTTTCTTTCATCGACTTCTACCTTGACTTCTTCTATGGTTTCAGTTACTTCGATTTTTTCTTTCATCGACTTCTACCTTTGACTTCTTCTATGGCTTCTGTTCCTTCGATTTTTTCTTTCATCGACTTCTACCTTGACTTCCTCTATGGCTTCTGTTATTTCGATTTTTTCTTTCATCGACTTCTACCTTGACTTCTTCTATGGTTTCAGTTACTTCGATTTTTTCTTTCATCGACTTCTACCTTGACTTCTTCTATGGTTTCAGTTACTTCGATTTTTTCTGTCATCGACTTCTAGCTTGACTTCTTCTATGGCTTCTGTTATTTCGATTTTTTCTTTCATCGACTTCTACCTTGACTTCTTCTATGGCTTCAGTTACTTCAATTTTTTTTTTTTTTTTTTTTATAGACTTCTACCTTGACTTCTTCTATGGCTTCTGTTACTTCGATTTTTTCTTTCATCGACTTCTACCTTGACTTCCTCTATGGCTTCTGTTATTTCGATTTTTTCTTTCATCGACTTCTACCTGGACTTCTTCTATGGCTTCAGTTACTTCGAGTTTTTTTTTTTTTTTTTTCTTTTTTTATCGACTTCTACCTTGACTTCTTCTATGGTTTCAGTTACTTCGATTTTTTCTTTCATCGACTTCTACCTTTGACTTCTTCTATGGCTTCTGTTCCTTCGATTTTTTCTTTCATCGACTTCTACCTTGACTTCCTCTATGGCTTCTGTTATTTCGATTTTTTCTTTCATCGACTTCTACCTTGACTTCTTCTATGGTTTCAGTTACTTCGATTTTTTCTTTCATCGACTTCTACCTAGACTTCCTCTATGGCTTCTGTTATTTCGATTTTTTCTTTCATCGACTTCTACCTTGACTTCTTCTATGGCTTCAGTTACTTCGAGTTTTTTTTTTTTTTCTTTTTTTATCGACTTCTACCTTGACTTCTTCTATGGTTTCAGTTACTTCGATTTTTTCTTTCATCGACTTCTACCTTCACTTCTTATATGGCTTCTGTTATTTCGATTTTTTGTTTCATCGACTTCTACCTTGACTTCTTCTATGGCTTCAGTTACTTCGACTTTTTTTTTTTTTTTTTTATCGACTTCTACCTTGACTTCTTCTATGGTTTCAGTTACTACGATTTTTTCTTTCATCGACTTCTACCTTGACTTCTTCTATGGCTTCAGTTACTTCGATTTTTTTTTTTTTTCTTTTTTTATCGACTTCTACCTTGACTTCTTCTATGGTTTCAGTTACTTCGATTTTTTCTTTCATCGACTTCTACCTTGACTTCTTCTATGGCTTCTGTTATTTCGATTTTTTCTTTCATCGACTTCTACCTTGACTTCTTCTATGGCTTCAGTTACTTCCATTTTTTTTTTTTTTTTTTAATCGACTTCTACCTTGACTTCTTCTATGGTTTCAGTTACTTCGATTTTTTCTTTCATCGACTTCTACCTTGACTTCTTCTATGGCTTCTGTTATTTCGATTTTTTCTTTCATCGACTTCTACCTTGACTTCTTCTATGGCTTCTGTTATTTCGATTTTTTCTTTCATCGACTTCTACCTTGACTTCTTCTATGGCTTCTGTTACTTCGATTTTTTCTTTCATCGACTTCTACCTTGACTTCTTCTATGGCTTCTGTTTTTCGATTTTTTTTTTATCGACTTCTACCTTGACTTCTTCTATGGCTTCAGTTACTTCGAGTTTTTTTTTTTTTTTTTTTTTTTATCGACTTCTACCTTGACTTCTTCTATGGCTTCTGTTACTTCGATTTTTTCTTTCATCGACTTCTACCTTGACTTCTTCTATGGCTTCAGTTACTTCGAGTTTTTTTTTTTTTTTTTTTTATCGACTTCTACCTTGACTTCTTCTATGGTTTCAGTTACTTCGATTTTTTCTTTCATCGACTTCTACCTAGACTTCCTCTATGGCTTCTGTTATTTCGATTTTTTCTTTCATCGACTTCTACCTTGACTTCTTCTATGGCTTCTGTTTTTCGATTTTTTTTTTATCGACTTCTACCTTGACTTCTTTTATGGCTTCAGTTACTTCGAGTTTTTTTTTTTTTTTTTTCTTTTTTTATCGACTTCTAGCTTGACTTCTTCTATGGTTTCAGTTACTTCGATTTTTTATTTCATCGACTTCTACCTTGACTTCCTCTATGGCTTCAGTTACTTCGAGTTTTTTTTTTTTTTTTTTTTATCGACTTCTACCTTGACTTCTTCTATGGCTTCTTTTACTTCGATTTTTTCTTTCATCGACTTGTACCTTGACTTCTTCTATGGCTTCTGTTACTTCGAGTTTTTTTTATTTTTTTTTTTTTATCGACTTCTACCTTGACTTCTTCTATGCTTTCAGTTACTTCGATTTTTTCTTTCATCGACTTCTACCTTTGACTTCTTCTATGGCTTCTGTTACTTCGATTTTTTCTTTCATCGACTTCTACCTTGACTTCTTCTATGGCTTCTGTTTTTCGATTTTTTTTTTATCGACTTCTACCTTGACTTCTTCTATGGCTTCAGTTACTTCGAGTTTTTTTTTTTTTTTTTTCTTTTTTTATCGACTTCTAGCTTGACTTCTTCTATGGTTTCAGTTACTTCGATTTTTTATTTCATCGACTTCTACCTTGACTTCCTCTATGGCTTCAGTTACTTCGAGTTTTTTTTTTTTTTTTTTTATCGACTTCTACCTTGACTTCTTCTATGGCTTCTTTTACTTCGATTTTTTGTTTCATCGACTTCTACCTTGACTTCTTCTATGGCTTCAGTTACTTCGACTTTTTTTTTTTTTTTTTTATCGACTTCTACCTTGACTTCTTCTATGGTTTCAGTTACTACGATTTTTTCTTTCATCGACTTCTACCTTGACTTCTTCTATGGCTTCAGTTACTTCGATTTTTTTTTTTTTTTTCTTTTTTTATCGACTTCTACCTTGACTTCTTCTATGGTTTCAGTTACTTCGATTTTTTCTTTCATCGACTTCTACCTTGACTTCTTCTATGGCTTCTGTTATTTCGATTTTTTCTTTCATCGATTTCTACCTTGACTTCTTCTATGGCTTCAGTTACTTCGAGTTTTTTTTTTCTTTCATCGACTTGTACCTTGACTTCTTCTATGGCTTCTGTTACTTCGAGTTTTTTTTTTTTTTTATCGACTTCTACCTTGACTTCTTCTATGCTTTCAGTTACTTCGATTTTTTCTTTCATCGACTTCTACCTTTGACTTCTTCTATGGCTTCTGTTACTTCGATTTTTTCTTTCATCGACTTCTACCTTGACTTCCTCTGTGGCTTCTGTTATTTCGATTTTTTCTTTTTTTATCGACTTCTACCTTGACTTCTTCTATGGTTTCAGTTACTTCGATTTTTTCTTTCATCGACTTCTACCTTGACTTCTTCTATGGCTTCTGTTATTTCGATTTTTTGTTTCATCGACTTCTACCTTGACTTCTTCTATGGCTTCAGTTACTTCGACTTTTTTTTTTTTTTTTTTATCGACTTCTACCTTGACTTCTTCTATGGTTTCAGTTACTACGATTTTTTCTTTCATCGACTTCTACCTTGACTTCTTCTATGGCTTCAGTTACTTCGATTTTTTTTTTTTTTTTTTTTTTTTTATCGACTTCTACCTTGACTTCTTCTATGGTTTCAGTTACTTCGATTTTTTCTTTCATCGACTTCTACCTTGACTTCTTCTATGGCTTCTGTTATTTCGATTTTTTCTTTCATCGACTTCTACCTTGACTTCTTCTATGGCTTCAGTTACTTCAATTTTTTTTTTTTTCTTTCATCGACTTCTACCTTGACTTCTTCTATGGCTTCTGTTATTTCGATTTTTTCTTTCATCGACTTCTACCTTGACTTCTTCTATGGCTTCTGTTTTTCGATTTTTTTTTTATCGACTTCTACCTTGACTTCTTCTATGGCTTCAGTTACTTCGAGTTTTTTTTTTTTTTTTTTTTTTTATCGACTTCTACCTTGACTTCTTCTATGGCTTCTGTTACTTCGATTTTTTCTTTCATCGACTTCTACCTTGACTTCTTCTATGGCTTCAGTTACTTCGAGTTTTTTTTATTTTTTTTTTTTTATCGACTTCTACCTTGACTTCTTCTATGGTTTCAGTTACTTCGATTTTTTCTTTCATCGACTTCTACCTTGACTTCTTCTATGGCTTCTGTTTTTCGATTTTTTTTTTATCGACTTCTACCTTGACTTCTTCTATGGCTTCAGTTACTTCGAGTTTTTTTTTTTTTTTTTTTTTATCGACTTCTACCTTGACTTCTTCTATGGCTTCTGTTACTTCGATTTTTTCTTTCATCGACTTCTACCTTGACTTCTTCTATGGCTTCTGTTACTTCGAGTTTTTTTTTTTTTTTTTTTTTTATCGACTTCTACCTTGACTTCTTCTATGGTTTCAGTTACTTCGATTTTTTTTTTTTTTTTTCTTTTTTTATCGACTTCTACCTTGACTTCTTCTATGGTTTCAGTTACTTCGATTTTTTCTTTCATCGACTTCTACCTTGACTTCTTCTATGGCTTCTGTTATTTCGATTTTTTGTTTCATCGACTTCTACCTTGACTTCTTCTATGGTTTCAGTTACTTCGACTTTTTTTTTTTTTTTTTTATCGACTTCTACCTTGACTTCTTCTATGGTTTCAGTTACTTCGATTTTTTCTTTCATCGACTTCTACCTTGACTTCTTCTATGGCTTCAGTTACTTGGTTTTTTTTTTTTTTTTTTCTTTTTTTATCGACTTCTACCTTGACTTATTCTATGGCTTCTGTTATTTCGATTTTTTCTTTCATCGACTTCTACCTTGACTTCTTCTATGGCTTCAGTTACTTCGAGTTTTTTTTTTTTTTTTTTTTTTTATCGACTTCTAGCTTGACTTCTTCTATGGTTTCAGTTACTTCGATTTTTTATTTCATCGACTTCTACCTTGACTTCCTCTATGGCTTCAGTTACTTCGAGTTTTTTTTTTTTTTTTTTATCGACTTCTACCTTGACTTCTTCTATGGCTTCTTTTACTTCGATTTTTTCTTTCATCGACTTGTACCTTGACTTCTTCTATGGCTTCTGTTACTTCGAGTTTTTTTTATTTATTTTTTTTTATCGACTTCTACCTTGACTTCTTCTATGCTTTCAGTTACTTCGATTTTTTCTTTCATCGACTTCTACCTTTGACTTCTTCTATGGCTTCTGTTACTTCGATTTTTTCTTTCATCGACTTCTACCTTGACTTCTTCCATGGCTTCTGTTTTTCGATTTTTTTTTTATCGACTTCTACCTTGACTTCTTCTATGGCTTCAGTTACTTCGAGTTTTTTTTTTTTTTTTTTCTTTTTTTATCGACTTCTAGCTTGACTTCTTCTATGGTTTCAGTTACTTCGATTTTTTATTTCATCGACTTCTACCTTGACTTCCTCTATGGCTTCAGTTACTTCGAGTTTTTTTTTTTTTTTTTTTATCGACTTCTACCTTCACTTCTTCTATGGCTTCTTTTACTTCGATTTTTTGTTTCATCGACTTCTACCTTGACTTCTTCTATGGCTTCAGTTACTTCGACTTTTTTTTTTTTTTTTTTATCGACTTCTACCTTGACTTCTTCTATGGTTTCAGTTACTACGATTTTTTCTTTCATCGACTTCTACCTTGACTTCTTCTATGGCTTCAGTTACTTCGATTTTTTTTTTTTTTTTCTTTTTTTATCGACTTCTACCTTGACTTCTTCTATGTTTTCAGTTACTTCGATTTTTTCTTTCATCGACTTCTACCTTGACTTCCTCTATGGCTTCTGTTATTTCGATTTTTTCTTTCATCGACTTCTACCTTGACTTCTTCTATGGTTTCAGTTACTTCGATTTTTTCTTTCATCGACTTCTACCTAGACTTCCTCTATGGCTTCTGTTATTTCGATTTTTTCTTTCATCGACTTCTACCTTGACTTCTTCTATGGCTTCTGTTACTTCGATTTTTTCTTTCATCAGCTTCTACCTTGACTTCTTCTATGGTTTCAGTTACTTCGATTTTTTCTTTCATCGACTTCTACCTTGACTTCTTCTATGGCTTCAGTTACTTCGAGTTTTTTTTTTTTTTTTTCTTTTTTTATCGACTTCTACCTTGACTTCTTCTATGGTTTCAGTTACTTCGATTTTTTCTTTCATCGACTTCTACCTTTGACTTCTTCTATGGCTTCTGTTCCTTCGATTTTTTCTTTCATCGACTTCTACCTTGACTTCCTCTATGGCTTCTGTTATTTCGATTTTTTCTTTCATCGACTTCTACCTTGACTTCTTCTATGGTTTCAGTTACTTCGATTTTTTCTTTCATCGACTTCTACCTAGACTTCCTCTATGGCTTCTGTTATTTCGATTTTTTCTTTCATCGACTTCTACCTTGACTTCTTCTATGGCTTCAGTTACTTCAAGTTTTTTTTTTTTTTTTTTTCTTTTTTTATCGACTTCTACCTTGACTTCTTCTATGGCTTCAGTTACTTCGAGTTTTTTTTTTTTTTCTTTTTTTATCGACTTCTACCTTGACTTCTTCTATGGCTTCTGTTACTTCGATTTTTTCTTTCATCGACTTCTACCTTGACTTCTTCTATGGCTTCAGTTACTTCGAGTTTTTTTTTTTTTTATCGACTTCTACCTTGACTTCTTCTATGGTTTCAGTTACTTCGATTTTTTCTTTCATCGACTTCTACCTTGACTTCTTCTATGGCTTCTGTTACTTCGATTTTTTCGTTCATCGACTTCTACCTTGACTTCTTCTATGGCTTCTGTTATTTCGATTTTTTCTTTCATCGACTTCTATCTTGACTTCTTCTATGGCTTCTGTTACTTCGATTTTTTCTTTCATCGACTTCTACCTTGACTTCTTCTATGGTTTCAGTTACTTCGATTTTTTCTTTCATCGACTTCTACCTAGACTTCCTCTATGGCTTCTGTTATTTCGATTTTTTCTTTCATCGACTTCTACCTTGACTTCTTCTATGGCTTCTGTTACTTCGATTTTTTCTTTCATCGACTTCTACCTTGACTTCTTCTATGGCTTCTGTTTTTCGATTTTTTTTTATCGACTTCTACCTTGACTTCTTCTATGGCTTCAGTTACTTCGAGTTTTTTTTTTTTTTTTTCTTTTTTTATCGACTTCTAGCTTGACTTCTTCTATGGTTTCAGTTACTTCGATTTTTTATTTCATCGACTTTTACCTTGACTTCCTCTATGGCTTCAGTTACTTCGAGTTTTTTTTTTTTTTTTTTATCGACTTCTACCTTTGACTTCTTCTATGGCTTCTGTTCCTTCGATTTTTTCTTTCATCGACTTCTACCTTGACTTCCTCTATGGCTTCTGTTATTTCGATTTTTTCTTTCATCGACTTCTACCTTGACTTCTTCTATGGTTTCAGTTACTTCGATTTTTTCTTTCATCGACTTCTACCTAGACTTCTTCTATGGTTTCAGTTACTTCGATTTTTTCTTTCATCGACTTCTACCTTGACTTCTTATATGGCTTCTGTTATTTCGATTTTTTGTTTCATCGACTTCTACCTTGACTTCTTCTATGGCTTCAGTTACTTCGACTTTTTTTTTTTTTTTTTTATCGACTTCTACCTTGACTTCTTCTATGGTTTCAGTTACTACGATTTTTTCTTTCATCGACTTCTACCTTGACTTCTTCTATGGCTTCAGTTACTTCGATTTTTTTTTTTTTTTCTTTTTTTATCGACTTCTACCTTGACTTCTTCTATGGTTTCAGTTACTTCGATTTTTTCTTTCATCGACTTCTACCTTGACTTCTTCTATGGCTTCTGTTATTTCGATTTTTTCTTTCATCGACTTCTACCTTGACTTCTTCTATGGCTTCAGTTACTTCCATTTTTTTTTTTTTTTTTTTAATCGACTTCTACCTTGACTTCTTCTATGGTTTCAGTTACTTCGATTTTTTCTTTATCGACTTCTACCTTGACTTCTTCTATGGCTTCTGTTATTTCGATTTTTTCTTTCATCGACTTCTACCTTGACTTCTTCTATGGCTTCTGTTACTTCGATTTTTTCTTTCATCGACTTCTACCTTGACTTCTTCTATGGCTTCTGTTTTTCGATTTTTTTTTTATCGACTTCTACCTTGACTTCTTCTATGGCTTCAGTTACTTCGAGTTTTTTTTTTTTTTTTTTTTTTATCGACTTCTACCTTGACTTCTTCTATGGCTTCTGTTACTTCGATTTTTTCTTTCATCGACTTCTACCTTGACTTCTTCTATGGCTTCAGTTACTTCGACTTTTTTTTTTTTTTTTTTTATCGACTTCTACCTTGACTTCTTCTATGGCTTCAGTTACTTCGAGTTTTTTTTTTTTTTTTTTCTTTTTTTATCGACTTCTACCTTGACTTCTTCTATGGTTTCAGTTACTTCGATTTTTTCTTTCATCGACTTCTACCTTGACTTCCTCTATGGCTTCTGTTATTTCGATTTTTTCTTTCATCGACTTCTACCTTGACTTCTTCTATGGTTTCAGTTACTTCGATTTTTTCTTTCATCGACTTCTACCTAGACTTCCTCTATGGCTTCTGTTATTTCGATTTTTTCTTTCATCGACTTCTACCTTGACTTCTTCTATGGCTTCTGTTACTTCGATTTTTTCTTTCATCAGCTTCTACCTTGACTTCTTCTATGGTTTCAGTTACTTCGATTTTTTCTTTCATCGACTTCTACCTTGACTTCTTCTATGGCTTCAGTTACTTCGAGTTTTTCGTTCATCGACTTCTACCTTGACTTCTTCTATGGCTTCTGTTATTTCGATTTTTTCTTTCATCGACTTCTATCTTGACTTCTTCTATGGCTTCTGTTACTTCGATTTTTTCTTTCATCGACTTCTACCTTGACTTCTTCTATGGTTTCAGTTACTTCGATTTTTTCTTTCATCGACTTCTATCTTGACTTCTTCTATGGCTTCTGTTACTTCGATTTTTTCTTTCATCGACTTCTACCTTGACTTCTTCTATGGCTTCTGTTTTTCGATTTTTTTTTATCGACTTCTACCTTGACTTCTTCTATGGCTTCTGTTATTTCGATTTTTTCTTTCATCGACTTCTACCTTGACTTCTTCTATGGTTTCAGTTACTTCGATTTTTTCTTTCATCGACTTCTAACTAGACTTCTTCTATGGTTTCAGTTACTTCGATTTTTTCTTTCATCGACTTCTACCTTGACTTCTTATATGGCTTCTGTTATTTCGATTTTTTGTTTCATCGACTTCTACCTTGACTTCTTCTATGGCTTCAGTTACTTCGACTTTTTTTTTTTTTTTTTTTATCGACTTCTACCTTGACTTCTTCTATGGTTTCAGTTACTACGATTTTTTCTTTCATCGACTTCTACCTTGACTTCTTCTATGGCTTCAGTTACTTCGATTTTTTTTTTTTTTTCTTTTTTTATCGACTTCTACCTTGACTTCTTCTATGGTTTCAGTTACTTCGATTTTTTCTTTCATCGACTTCTACCTTGACTTCTTCTATGGCTTCTGTTATTTCGATTTTTTCTTTCATCGACTTCTACCTTGACTTCTTCTATGGCTTCAGTTACTTCCATTTTTTTTTTTTTTTTTTAATCGACTTCTACTTTGACTTCTTCTATGGTTTCAGTTACTTCGATTTTTTCTTTATCGACTTCTACCTTGACTTCTTCTATGGCTTCTGTTTTTCGATTTTTTTTTTATCGACTTCTACCTTGACTTCTTCTATGGCTTCAGTTACTTCGAGTTTTTTTTTTTTTTTTTTTTTTATCGACTTCTACCTTGACTTCTTCTATGGTTTCAGTTACTTCGATTTTTTCTTTCATCGACTTCTACCTTGACTTCTTCTATGGCTTCTGTTACTTCGATTTTTTCGTTCATCGACTTCTACCTTGACTTCTTCTATGGCTTCTGTTATTTCGATTTTTTCTTTCATCGACTTCTACCTTGACTTCTTCTATGGCTTCTGTTACTTCGATTTTTTCTTTCATCGACTTCTACCTTGACTTCTTCTATGGTTTCAGTTACTTCGATTTTTTCTTTCATCGACTTCTACCTAGACTTCCTCTATGGCTTCTGTTATTTCGATTTTTTCTTTCATCGACTTCTACCTTGACTTCTTCTATGGCTTCTGTTTTTCGATTTTTTTTTTATCGACTTCTACCTTGACTTCTTCTATGGCTTCAGTTACTTCGAGTTTTTTTTTTTTTTTTTTCTTTTTTTATCGACTTCTAGCTTGACTTCTTCTATGGTTTCAGTTACTTCGATTTTTTATTTCATCGACTTCTACCTTGACTTCCTCAATGGCTTCAGTTACTTCGAGTTTTTTTTTTTTTTTTTTATCGACTTCTACCTTGACTTCTTCTATGGCTTCTTTTACTTCGATTTTTTCTTTCATCGACTTGTACCTTGACTTCTTCTATGGCTTCTGTTACTTCGAGTTTTTTTTATTTTTTTTTTTTTATCGACTTCTACCTTGACTTCTTCTATGCTTTCAGTTACTTCGATTTTTTCTTTCATCGACTTCTACCTTTGACTTCTTCTATGGCTTCTGTTACTTCGATTTTTTCTTTCATCGACTTCTACCTTGACTTCTTCTATGGCTTCTGTTTTTCGATTTTTTTTTTATCGACTTCTACCTTGACTTCTTCTATGGCTTCAGTTACTTCGAGTTTTTTTTTTTTTTTTTTCTTTTTTTATCGACTTCTAGCTTGACTTCTTCTATGGTTTCAGTTACTTCGATTTTTTATTTCATCGACTTCTATCTTGACTTCCTCTATGGCTTCAGTTACTTCGAGTTTTTTTTTTTTTTTTTTTTATCGACTTCTACCTTGACTTCTTCTATGGCTTCTTTTACTTCGATTTTTTGTTTCATCGACTTCTACCTTGACTTCTTCTATGGCTTCAGTTACTTCGACTTTTTTTTTTTTTTTTTTATCGACTTCTACCTTGACTTCTTCTATGGTTTCAGTTACTACGATTTTTTCTTTCATCGACTTCTACCTTGACTTCTTCTATGGCTTCAGTTACTTCGATTTTTTTTTTTTTTTCTTTTTTTATCGACTTCTACCTTGACTTCTTCTATGGTTTCAGTTACTTCGATTTTTTCTTTCATCGACTTCTACCTTGACTTCCTCTATGGCTTCTGTTATTTCGATTTTTTCTTTCATCGACTTCTACCTTGACTTCTTCTATGGTTTCAGTTACTTCGATTTTTTCTTTCATCGACTTCTACCTAGACTTCCTCTATGGCTTCTGTTATTTCGATTTTTTCTTTCATCGACTTCTACCTTGACTTCTTCTATGGCTTCTGTTACTTCGATTTTTTCTTTCATCAGCTTCTACCTTGACTTCTTCTATGGTTTCAGTTACTTCGATTTTTTCTTTCATCGACTTCTACCTTGACTTCTTCTATGGCTTCAGTTACTTCGAGTTTTTTTTTTTTTTTTTCTTTTTTTATCGACTTCTACCTTGACTTCTTCTATGGCTTCTGTTACTTCGATTTTTTCTTTCATCGACTTCTACCTTGACTTCTTCTATGGTTTCAGTTACTTCGATTTTTTCTTTCATCGACTTCTACCTAGACTTCCTCTATGGCTTCTGTTATTTCGATTTTTTCTTTCATCGACTTCTACCTTGACTTCTTCTATGGCTTCTGTTACTTCGATTTTTTCTTTCATCGACTTCTACCTTGACTTCTTCTATGGTTTCAGTTACTTCGATTTTTTCTTTCATCGACTTCTACCTTGACTTCTTCTATGGCTTCAGTTACTTCGAGTTTTTTTTTTTTTTTTTTTTTTTATCGACTTCTACCTTGACTTCTTCTATGGTTTCAGTTACTTCGATTTTTTCTTTCATCGACTTCTACCTTGACTTCTTCTATGGCTTCTGTTACTTCGATTTTTTCGTTCATCGACTTCTACCTTGACTTCTTCTATGGCTTCTGTTATTTCGATTTTTTCTTTCATCGACTTCTATCTTGACTTCTTCTATGGCTTCTGTTACTTCGATTTTTTCTTTCATCGACTTCTACCTTGACTTCTTCTATGGTTTCAGTTACTTCGATTTTTTCTTTCATCGACTTCTACCTAGACTTCCTCTATGGCTTCTGTTATTTCGATTTTTTCTTTCATCGACTTCTACCTTGACTTCTTCTATGGCTTCTGTTACTTCGATTTTTTCTTTCATCGACTTCTACCTTGACTTCTTCTATGGTTTCAGTTACTTCGATTTTTTCTTTCATCGACTTCTACCTTGACTTCTTCTATGGCTTCTGTTTTTCGATTTTTTTTTTATCGACTTCTACCTTGACTTCTTCTATGGCTTCAGTTACTTCGAGTTTTTTTTTTTTTTTTTTCTTTTTTTATCGACTTCTAGCTTGACTTCTTCTATGGTTTCAGTTACTTCGATTTTTTATTTCATCGACTTCTACCTTGACTTCCTCTATGGCTTCTGTTATTTCGATTTTTTCTTTCATCGACTTCTACCTTGACTTCTTCTATGGTTTCAGTTACTTCGATTTTTTCTTTCATCGACTTCTACCTAGACTTCCTCTATGGCTTCTGTTATTTCGATTTTTTCTTTCATCGACTTCTACCTTGACTTCTTCTATGGCTTCTGTTACTTCGATTTTTTCTTTCATCAGCTTCTACCTTGACTTCTTCTATGGTTTCAGTTACTTCGATTTTTTCTTTCATCGACTTCTACCTTGACTTCTTCTATGGCTTCAGTTACTTCGAGTTTTTCGTTCATCGACTTCTACCTTGACTTCTTCTATGGCTTCTGTTATTTCGATTTTTTCTTTCATCGACTTCTATCTTGACTTCTTCTATGGCTTCTGTTACTTCGATTTTTTCTTTCATCGACTTCTACCTTGACTTCTTCTATGGCTTCTGTTACTTCGATTTTTTCTTTCATCGACTTCTACCTTGACTTCTTCTATGGCTTCTGTTTTTCGATTTTTTTTTATCGACTTCTACCTTGACTTCTTCTATGGCTTCTGTTATTTCGATTTTTTCTTTCATCGACTTCTACCTTGACTTCTTCTATGGTTTCAGTTACTTCGATTTTTTCTTTCATCGACTTCTAACTAGACTTCTTCTATGGTTTCAGTTACTTCGATTTTTTCTTTCATCGACTTCTACCTTGACTTCTTATATGGCTTCTGTTATTTCGATTTTTTGTTTCATCGACTTCTACCTTGACTTCTTCTATGGCTTCAGTTACTTCGACTTTTTTTTTTTTTTTTTTTATCGACTTCTACCTTGACTTCTTCTATGGTTTCAGTTACTACGATTTTTTCTTTCATCGACTTCTACCTTGACTTCTTCTATGGCTTCAGTTACTTCGATTTTTTTTTTTTTTTCTTTTTTTATCGACTTCTACCTTGACTTCTTCTATGGTTTCAGTTACTTCGATTTTTTCTTTCATCGACTTCTACCTTGACTTCTTCTATGGCTTCTGTTATTTCGATTTTTTCTTTCATCGACTTCTACCTTGACTTCTTCTATGGCTTCAGTTACTTCCATTTTTTTTTTTTTTTTTTAATCGACTTCTACTTTGACTTCTTCTATGGTTTCAGTTACTTCGATTTTTTCTTTATCGACTTCTACCTTGACTTCTTCTATGGCTTCTGTTATTTCGATTTTTTCTTTCATCGACTTCTACCTTGACTTCTTCTATGGCTTCTGTTACTTCGATTTTTTCTTTCATCGACTTCTACCTTGACTTCTTCTATGGCTTCTGTTTTTCGATTTTTTTTTTATCGACTTCTACCTTGACTTCTTCTATGGCTTCAGTTACTTCGAGTTTTTTTTTTTTTTTTTTTTTTATCGACTTCTACCTTGACTTCTTCTATGGTTTCAGTTACTTCGATTTTTTCTTTCATCGACTTCTACCTTGACTTCTTCTATGGCTTCTGTTACTTCGATTTTTTCGTTCATCGACTTCTACCTTGACTTCTTCTATGGCTTCTGTTATTTCGATTTTTTCTTTCATCGACTTCTACCTTGACTTCTTCTATGGCTTCTGTTACTTCGATTTTTTCTTTCATCGACTTCTACCTTGACTTCTTCTATGGTTTCAGTTACTTCGATTTTTTCTTTCATCGACTTCTACCTAGACTTCCTCTATGGCTTCTGTTATTTCGATTTTTTCTTTCATCGACTTCTACCTTGACTTCTTCTATGGCTTCTGTTTTTCGATTTTTTTTTTATCGACTTCTACCTTGACTTCTTCTATGGCTTCAGTTACTTCGAGTTTTTTTTTTTTTTTTTTCTTTTTTTATCGACTTCTAGCTTGACTTCTTCTATGGTTTCAGTTACTTCGATTTTTTATTTCATCGACTTCTACCTTGACTTCCTCAATGGCTTCAGTTACTTCGAGTTTTTTTTTTTTTTTTTTTATCGACTTCTACCTTGACTTCTTCTATGGCTTCTTTTACTTCGATTTTTTCTTTCATCGACTTGTACCTTGACTTCTTCTATGGCTTCTGTTACTTCGAGTTTTTTTTATTTTTTTTTTTTTATCGACTTCTACCTTGACTTCTTCTATGCTTTCAGTTACTTCGATTTTTTCTTTCATCGACTTCTACCTTTGACTTCTTCTATGGCTTCTGTTACTTCGATTTTTTCTTTCATCGACTTCTACCTTGACTTCTTCTATGGCTTCTGTTTTTCGATTTTTTTTTTATCGACTTCTACCTTGACTTCTTCTATGGCTTCAGTTACTTCGAGTTTTTTTTTTTTTTTTTTCTTTTTTTATCGACTTCTAGCTTGACTTCTTCTATGGCTTCAGTTACTTCGAGTTTTTTTTTTTTTTTTTTTATCGACTTCTACCTTGACTTCTTCTATGGCTTCTTTTACTTCGATTTTTTGTTTCATCGACTTCTACCTTGACTTCTTCTATGGCTTCAGTTACTTCGAGTTTTTTTTTTTTTTTTTTTATCGACTTCTACCTTGACTTCTTCTATGGCTTCTTTTACTTCGATTTTTTGTTTCATCGACTTCTACCTTGACTTCTTCTATGGCTTCAGTTACTTCGACTTTTTTTTTTTTTTTTTTATCGACTTCTACCTTGACTTCTTCTATGGTTTCAGTTACTACGATTTTTTCTTTCATCGACTTCTACCTTGACTTCTTCTATGGCTTCAGTTACTTCGATTTTTTTTTTTTTTTCTTTTTTTATCGACTTCTACCTTGACTTCTTCTATGGTTTCAGTTACTTCGATTTTTTCTTTCATCGACTTCTACCTTGACTTCCTCTATGGCTTCTGTTATTTCGATTTTTTCTTTCATCGACTTCTACCTTGACTTCTTCTATGGTTTCAGTTACTTCGATTTTTTCTTTCATCGACTTCTACCTAGACTTCCTCTATGGCTTCTGTTATTTCGATTTTTTCTTTCATCGACTTCTACCTTGACTTCTTCTATGGCTTCTGTTACTTCGATTTTTTCTTTCATCAGCTTCTACCTTGACTTCTTCTATGGTTTCAGTTACTTCGATTTTTTCTTTCATCGACTTCTACCTTGACTTCTTCTATGGCTTCAGTTACTTCGAGTTTTTTTTTTTTTTTTTCTTTTTTTATCGACTTCTACCTTGATTTCTTCTATGGCTTCTGTTACTTCGATTTTTTCTTTCATCGACTTCTACCTTGACTTCTTCTATGGTTTCAGTTACTTCGATTTTTTCTTTCATCGACTTCTACCTAGACTTCCTCTATGGCTTCTGTTATTTCGATTTTTTCTTTCATCGACTTCTACCTTGACTTCTTCTATGGCTTCTGTTACTTCGATTTTTTCTTTCATCGACTTCTACCTTGACTTCTTCTATGGTTTCAGTTACTTCGATTTTTTCTTTCATCGACTTCTACCTTGACTTCTTCTATGGCTTCAGTTACTTCGAGTTTTTTTTTTTTTTTTTTTTTTTATCGACTTCTACCTTGACTTCTTCTATGGTTTCAGTTACTTCGATTTTTTCTTTCATCGACTTCTACCTTGACTTCTTCTATGGCTTCTGTTACTTCGATTTTTTCGTTCATCGACTTCTACCTTGACTTCTTCTATGGCTTCTGTTATTTCGATTTTTTCTTTCATCGACTTCTATCTTGACTTCTTCTATGGCTTCTGTTACTTCGATTTTTTCTTTCATCGACTTCTACCTTGACTTCTTCTATGGTTTCAGTTACTTCGATTTTTTCTTTCATCGACTTCTACCTAGACTTCCTCTATGGCTTCTGTTATTTCGATTTTTTCTTTCATCGACTTCTACCTTGACTTCTTCTATGGCTTCTGTTACTTCGATTTTTTCTTTCATCGACTTCTACCTTGACTTCTTCTATGGTTTCAGTTACTTCGATTTTTTCTTTCATCGACTTCTACCTTGACTTCTTCTATGGCTTCTGTTTTTCGATTTTTTTTTTATCGACTTCTACCTTGACTTCTTCTATGGCTTCAGTTACTTCGAGTTTTTTTTTTTTTTTTTTCTTTTTTTATCGACTTCTAGCTTGACTTCTTCTATGGTTTCAGTTACTTCGATTTTTTATTTCATCGACTTCTACCTTGACTTCCTCTATGGCTTCAGTTACTTCGAGTTTTTTTTTTTTTTTTTTTATCGACTTCTACCTTGACTTCTTCTATGGCTTCTTTTACTTCGATTTTTTCTTTCATCGACTTCTACCTTGACTTCTTCTATGGCTTCTGTTTTTCGATTTTTTTTTTATCGACTTCTACCTTGACTTCTTCTATGGCTTCAGTTACTTCGAGTTTTTTTTTTTTTTTTTTCTTTTTTTATCGACTTCTAGCTTGACTTCTTCTATGGTTTCAGTTACTTTGATTTTTTATTTCATCGACTTCTATCTTGACTTCCTCTATGGCTTCAGTTACTTCGAGTTTTTTTTTTTTTTTTTTTTATCGACTTCTACCTTGACTTCTTCTATGGCTTCTTTTACTTCGATTTTTTGTTTCATCGACTTCTACCTTGACTTCTTCTATGGCTTCAGTTACTTCGACTTTTTTTTTTTTTTTTTTATCGACTTCTACCTTGACTTCTTCTATGGTTTCAGTTACTACGATTTTTTCTTTCATCGACTTCTACCTTGACTTCTTCTATGGCTTCAGTTACTTCGATTTTTTTTTTTTTTTCTTTTTTTATCGACTTCTACCTTGACTTCTTCTATGGTTTCAGTTACTTCGATTTTTTCTTTCATCGACTTCTACCTTGACTTCTTCTATGGCTTCTGTTACTTCGATTTTTTCTTTCATCAGCTTCTACCTTGACTTCTTCTATGGTTTCAGTTACTTCGATTTTTTCTTTCATCGACTTCTACCTTGACTTCTTCTATGGCTTCAGTTACTTCGAGTTTTTTTTTTTTTTTTTCTTTTTTTATCGACTTCTACCTTGACTTCTTCTATGGTTTCAGTTACTTCGATTTTTTCTTTCATCGACTTCTACCTTGACTTCCTCTATGGCTTCTGTTATTTCGATTTTTTCTTTCATCGACTTCTACCTTGACTTCTTCTATGGTTTCAGTTACTTCGATTTTTTCTTTCATCGACTTCTACCTAGACTTCCTCTATGGCTTCTGTTATTTCGATTTTTTCTTTCATCGACTTCTACCTTGACTTCTTCTATGGCTTCTGTTACTTCGATTTTTTCTTTCATCAGCTTCTACCTTGACTTCTTCTATGGTTTCAGTTACTTCGATTTTTTCTTTCATCGACTTCTACCTTGACTTCTTCTATGGCTTCAGTTACTTCGAGTTTTTTTTTTTTTTTTTCTTTTTTTATCGACTTCTAGCTTGACTTCTTCTATGGTTTCAGTTACTTCGATTTTTTATTTCATCGACTTCTATCTTGACTTCCTCTATGGCTTCAGTTACTTCGAGTTTTTTTTTTTTTTTTTTTTATCGACTTCTACCTTGACTTCTTCTATGGCTTCTTTTACTTCGATTTTTTGTTTCATCGACTTCTACCTTGACTTCTTCTATGGCTTTAGTTACTTCGACTTTTTTTTTTTTTTTTTATCGACTTCTACCTTGACTTCTTCTATGGTTTCAGTTACTACGATTTTTTCTTTCATCGACTTCTACCTTGACTTCTTCTATGGCTTCAGTTACTTCGATTTTTTTTTTTTTTTCTTTTTTTATCGACTTCTACCTTGACTTCTTCTATGGTTTCAGTTACTTCGATTTTTTCTTTCATCGACTTCTACCTTGACTTCCTCTATGGCTTCTGTTATTTCGATTTTTTCTTTCATCGACTTCTACCTTGACTTCTTCTATGGTTTCAGTTACTTCGATTTTTTCTTTCATCGACTTCTACCTAGACTTCCTCTATGGCTTCTGTTATTTCGATTTTTTCTTTCATCGACTTCTACCTTGACTTCTTCTATGGCTTCTGTTACTTCGATTTTTTCTTTCATCAGCTTCTACCTTGACTTCTTCTATGGTTTCAGTTACTTCGATTTTTTCTTTCATCGACTTCTACCTTGACTTCTTCTATGGCTTCAGTTACTTCGAGTTTTTTTTTTTTTTTTTCTTTTTTTATCGACTTCTACCTTGACTTCTTCTATGGTTTCAGTTACTTCGATTTTTTCTTTCATCGACTTCTACCTTTGACTTCTTCTATGGCTTCTGTTCCTTCGATTTTTTCTTTCATCGACTTCTACCTTGACTTCCTCTATGGCTTCTGTTATTTCGATTTTTTCTTTCATCAACTTCTACCTTGACTTCTTCTATGGTTTCAGTTACTTCGATTTTTTCTTTCATCGACTTCTACCTAGACTTCCTCTATGGCTTCTGTTATTTCGATTTTTTCTTTCATCGACTTCTACCTTGACTTCTTCTATGGCTTCAGTTACTTCGAGTTTTTTTTTTTTTTTTTTCTTTTTTTATCGACTTCTACCTTGACTTCTTCTATGGCTTCAGTTACTTCGAGTTTTTTTTTTTTTTCTTTTTTTAGCGACTTCTACCTTGACTTCTTCTATGGCTTCTGTTACTTCGATTTTTTCTTTCATCGACTTCTACCTTGACTTCTTCTATGGCTTCAGTTACTTCGAGTTTTTTTTTTTTTTTTTTTTTTATCGACTTCTACCTTGACTTCTTCTATGGTTTCAGTTACTTCGATTTTTTCTTTCATCGACTTCTACCTTGACTTCTTCTATGGCTTCTGTTACTTCGATTTTTTCGTTCATCGACTTCTACCTTGACTTCTTCTATGGCTTCTGTTATTTCGATTTTTTCTTTCATCGACTTCTATCTTGACTTCTTCTATGGCTTCTGTTACTTCGATTTTTTCTTTCATCGACTTCTACCTTGACTTCTTCTATGGTTTCAGTTACTTCGATTTTTTCTTTCATCGACTTCTACCTAGACTTCCTCTATGGCTTCTGTTATTTCGATTTTTTCTTTCATCGACTTCTACCTTGACTTCTTCTATGGCTTCTGTTACTTCGATTTTTTCTTTCATCGACTTCTACCTTGACTTCTTCTATGGCTTCTGTTTTTCGATTTTTTTTTATCGACTTCTACCTTGACTTCTTCTATGGCTTCAGTTACTTCGAGTTTTTTTTTTTTTTTTTCTTTTTTTATCGACTTCTAGCTTGACTTCTTCTATGGTTTCAGTTACTTCGATTTTTTATTTCATCGACTTCTACCTTGACTTCCTCTATGGCTTCAGTTACTTCGAGTTTTTTTTTTTTTTTTTTATCGACTTCTACCTTTGACTTCTTCTATGGCTTCTGTTCCTTCGATTTTTTCTTTCATCGACTTCTACCTTGACTTCCTCTATGGCTTCTGTTATTTCGATTTTTTCTTTCATCGACTTCTACCTTGACTTCTTCTATGGTTTCAGTTACTTCGATTTTTTCTTTCATCGACTTCTACCTAGACTTCTTCTATGGTTTCAGTTACTTCGATTTTTTCTTTCATCGACTTCTACCTTGACTTCTTATATGGCTTCTGTTATTTCGATTTTTTGTTTCATCGACTTCTACCTTGACTTCTTCTATGGCTTCAGTTACTTCGACTTTTTTTTTTTTTTTTTTATCGACTTCTACCTTGACTTCTTCTATGGTTTCAGTTACTACGATTTTTTCTTTCATCGACTTCTACCTTGACTTCTTCTATGGCTTCAGTTACTTCGATTTTTTTTTTTTTTTCTTTTTTTATCGACTTCTACCTTGACTTCTTCTATGGTTTCAGTTACTTCGATTTTTTCTTTCATCGACTTCTACCTTGACTTCTTCTATGGCTTCTGTTATTTCGATTTTTTCTTTCATCGACTTCTACCTTGACTTCTTCTATGGCTTCAGTTACTTCCATTTTTTTTTTTTTTTTTTAATCGACTTCTACCTTGACTTCTTCTATGGTTTCAGTTACTTCGATTTTTTCTTTATCGACTTCTACCTTGACTTCTTCTATGGCTTCTGTTATTTCGATTTTTTCTTTCATCGACTTCTACCTTGACTTCTTCTATGGCTTCTGTTACTTCGATTTTTTCTTTCATCGACTTCTACCTTGACTTCTTCTATGGCTTCTGTTTTTCGATTTTTTTTTTATCGACTTCTACCTTGACTTCTTCTATGGCTTCAGTTACTTCGAGTTTTTTTTTTTTTTTTTTTTTTATCGACTTCTACCTTGACTTCTTCTATGGCTTCTGTTACTTCGATTTTTTCTTTCATCGACTTCTACCTTGACTTCTTCTATGGCTTCAGTTACTTCGAGTTTTTTTTTTTTTTTTTTTTTTATCGACTTCTACCTTGACTTCTTCTATGGTTTCAGTTACTTCGATTTTTTCTTTCATCGACTTCTACCTTGACTTCTTCTATGGCTTCTGTTACTTCGATTTTTTCGTTCATCGACTTCTACCTTGACTTCTTCTATGGCTTCTGTTATTTCGATTTTTTCTTTCATCGACTTCTACCTTGACTTCTTCTATGGCTTCTGTTAATTCGATTTTTTCTTTCATCGACTTCTACCTTGACTTCTTCTATGGTTTCAGTTACTTCGATTTTTTCTTTCATCGACTTCTACCTAGACTTCCTCTATGGCTTCTGTTATTTCGATTTTTTCTTTCATCGACTTCTACCTTGACTTCTTCTATGGCTTCTGTTTTTCGATTTTTTTTTTATCGACTTCTACCTTGACTTCTTCTATGGCTTCAGTTACTTCGAGTTTTTTTTTTTTTTTTTTCTTTTTTTATCGACTTCTAGCTTGACTTCTTCTATGGTTTCAGTTACTTCGATTTTTTATTTCATCGACTTCTACCTTGACTTCCTCTATGGCTTCAGTTACTTCGAGTTTTTTTTTTTTTTTTTTTATCGACTTCTACCTTGACTTCTTCTATGGCTTCTTTTACTTCGATTTTTTCTTTCATCGACTTGTACCTTGACTTCTTCTATGGCTTCTGTTACTTCGAGTTTTTTTTATTTTTTTTTTTTATCGACTTCTACCTTGACTTCCTCTATGGCTTCAGTTACTTCGAGTTTTTTTTTTTTTTTTTTATCGACTTCTACCTTTGACTTCTTCTATGGCTTCTGTTCCTTCGATTTTTTCTTTCATCGACTTCTACCTTGACTTCCTCTATGGCTTCTGTTATTTCGATTTTTTCTTTCATCGACTTCTACCTTGACTTCTTCTATGGTTTCAGTTACTTCGATTTTTTCTTTCATCGACTTCTACCTAGACTTCTTCTATGGTTTCAGTTACTTCGATTTTTTCTTTCATCGACTTCTACCTTGACTTCTTATATGGCTTCTGTTATTTCGATTTTTTGTTTCATCGACTTCTACCTTGACTTCTTCTATGGCTTCAGTTACTTCGACTTTTTTTTTTTTTTTTTTATCGACTTCTACCTTGACTTCTTCTATGGTTTCAGTTACTACGATTTTTTCTTTCATCGACTTCTACCTTGACTTCTTCTATGGCTTCAGTTACTTCGATTTTTTTTTTTTTTTCTTTTTTTATCGACTTCTACCTTGACTTCTTCTATGGTTTCAGTTACTTCGATTTTTTCTTTCATCGACTTCTACCTTGACTTCTTCTATGGCTTCTGTTATTTCGATTTTTTCTTTCATCGACTTCTACCTTGACTTCTTCTATGGCTTCAGTTACTTCCATTTTTTTTTTTTTTTTTTAATCGACTTCTACCTTGACTTCTTCTATGGTTTCAGTTACTTCGATTTTTTCTTTATCGACTTCTACCTTGACTTCTTCTATGGCTTCTGTTATTTCGATTTTTTCTTTCATCGACTTCTACCTTGACTTCTTCTATGGCTTCTGTTACTTCGATTTTTTCTTTCATCGACTTCTACCTTGACTTCTTCTATGGCTTCTGTTTTTCGATTTTTTTTTTATCGACTTCTACCTTGACTTCTTCTATGGCTTCAGTTACTTCGAGTTTTTTTTTTTTTTTTTTTTTTATCGACTTCTACCTTGACTTCTTCTATGGCTTCTGTTACTTCGATTTTTTCTTTCATCGACTTCTACCTTGACTTCTTCTATGGCTTCAGTTACTTCGAGTTTTTTTTTTTTTTTTTTTTTTATCGACTTCTACCTTGACTTCTTCTATGGTTTCAGTTACTTCGATTTTTTCTTTCATCGACTTCTACCTTGACTTCTTCTATGGCTTCTGTTAATTCGATTTTTTCTTTCATCGACTTCTACCTTGACTTCTTCTATGGTTTCAGTTACTTCGATTTTTTCTTTCATCGACTTCTACCTAGACTTCCTCTATGGCTTCTGTTATTTCGATTTTTTCTTTCATCGACTTCTACCTTGACTTCTTCTATGGCTTCTGTTATTTCGATTTTTTCTTTCATCGACTTCTACCTTGACTTCTTCTATGGCTTCTGTTAATTCGATTTTTTCTTTCATCGACTTCTACCTTGACTTCTTCTATGGTTTCAGTTACTTCGATTTTTTCTTTCATCGACTTCTACCTAGACTTCCTCTATGGCTTCTGTTATTTCGATTTTTTCTTTCATCGACTTCTACCTTGACTTCTTCTATGGCTTCTGTTTTTCGATTTTTTTTTTATCGACTTCTACCTTGACTTCTTCTATGGCTTCAGTTACTTCGAGTTTTTTTTTTTTTTTTTTCTTTTTTTATCGACTTCTAGCTTGACTTCTTCTATGGTTTCAGTTACTTCGATTTTTTATTTCATCGACTTCTACCTTGACTTCCTCTATGGCTTCAGTTACTTCGAGTTTTTTTTTTTTTTTTTTTATCGACTTCTACCTTGACTTCTTCTATGGCTTCTTTTACTTCGATTTTTTCTTTCATCGACTTGTACCTTGACTTCTTCTATGGCTTCTGTTACTTCGAGTTTTTTTTATTTTTTTTTTTTTATCGACTTCTACCTTGACTTCTTCTATGCTTTCAGTTACTTCGATTTTTTCTTTCATCGACTTCTACCTTTGACTTCTTCTATGGCTTCTGTTACTTCGATTTTTTCTTTCATCGACTTCTACCTTGACTTCTTCTATGGCTTCTGTTTTTCGATTTTTTTTTTATCGACTTCTACCTTGACTTCTTCTATGGCTTCAGTTACTTCGAGTTTTTTTTTTTTTTTTTTCTTTTTTTATCGACTTCTAGCTTGACTTCTTCTATGGTTTCAGTTACTTCGATTTTTTATTTCATCGACTTCTACCTTGACTTCCTCTATGGCTTCAGTTACTTCGAGTTTTTTTTTTTTTTTTTTTATCGACTTCTACCTTGACTTCTTCTATGGCTTCTTTTACTTCGATTTTTTGTTTCATCGACTTCTACCTTGACTTCTTCTATGGCTTCAGTTATTTCGACTTTTTTTTTTTTTTTTTTATCGACTTCTACCTTGACTTCTTCTATGGTTTCAGTTACTACGATTTTTTCTTTCATCGACTTCTACCTTGACTTCTTCTATGGCTTCAGTTACTTCGATTTTTTTTTTTTTTTTCTTTTTTTATCGACTTCTACCTTGACTTCTTCTATGGTTTCAGTTACTTCGATTTTTTCTTTCATCGACTTCTACCTTGACTTCTTCTATGGCTTCTGTTATTTCGAGTTTTTTTTTTTTTTTATCGACTTCTACCTTGACTTCTTCTATGCTTTCAGTTACTTCGATTTTTTCTTTCATCGACTTCTACCTTTGACTTCTTCTATGGCTTCTGTTACTTCGATTTTTTCTTTCATCGACTTCTACCTTGACTTCCTCTGTGGCTTCTGTTATTTCGATTTTTTCTTTTTTTATCGACTTCTACCTTGACTTCTTCTATGGTTTCAGTTACTTCGATTTTTTCTTTCATCGACTTCTACCTTGACTTCTTCTATGGCTTCTGTTATTTCGATTTTTTGTTTCATCGACTTCTACCTTGACTTCTTCTATGGCTTCAGTTACTTCGACTTTTTTTTTTTTTTTTTTATCGACTTCTACCTTGACTTCTTCTATGGTTTCAGTTACTACGATTTTTTCTTTCATCGACTTCTACCTTGACTTCTTCTATGGCTTCAGTTACTTCGATTTTTTTTTTTTTTTTCTTTTTTTATCGACTTCTACCTTGACTTCTTCTATGGTTTCAGTTACTTCGATTTTTTCTTTCATCGACTTCTACCTTGACTTCTTCTATGGCTTCTGTTATTTCGATTTTTTCTTTCATCGACTTCTACCTTGACTTCTTCTATGGCTTCAGTTACTTCAATTTTTTTTTTTTTCTTTCATCGACTTCTACCTTGACTTATTCTATGGCTTCTGTTATTTCGATTTTTTCTTTCATCGACTTCTACCTTGACTTCTTCTATGGCTTCTGTTATTTCGATTTTTTCTTTCATCGACTTCTACCTTGACTTCTTCTATGGCTTCTGTTACTTCGATTTTTTCTTTCATCGACTTCTACCTTGACTTCTTCTATGGCTTCTGTTTTTCGATTTTTTTTTTATCGACTTCTACCTTGACTTCTTCTATGGCTTCAGTTACTTCGAGTTTTTTTTTTTTTTTTTTTTTTATCGACTTCTACCTTGACTTCTTCTATGGCTTCTGTTACTTCGATTTTTTCTTTCATCGACTTCTACCTTGACTTCTTCTATGGCTTCAGTTACTTCGAGTTTTTTTTTTTTTTTTTTTTTTATCGACTTCTACCTTGACTTCTTCTATGGTTTCAGTTACTTCGATTTTTTCTTTCATCGACTTCTACCTTGACTTCTTCTATGGCTTCTGTTACTTCGATTTTTTCGTTCATCGACTTCTACCTTGACTTCTTCTATGGCTTCTGTTATTTCGATTTTTTCTTTCATCGACTTCTACCTTGACTTCTTCTATGGCTTCTGTTAATTCGATTTTTTCTTTCATCGACTTCTACCTTGACTTCTTCTATGGTTTCAGTTACTTCGATTTTTTCTTTCATCGACTTCTACCTAGACTTCCTCTATGGCTTCTGTTATTTCGATTTTTTCTTTCATCGACTTCTACCTTGACTTCTTCTATGGCTTCTGTTTTTCGATTTTTTTTTTATCGACTTCTACCTTGACTTCTTCTATGGCTTCAGTTACTTCGAGTTTTTTTTTTTTTTTTTTCTTTTTTTATCGACTTCTAGCTTGACTTCTTCTATGGTTTCAGTTACTTCGATTTTTTATTTCATCGACTTCTACCTTGACTTCCTCTATGGCTTCAGTTACTTCGAGTTTTTTTTTTTTTTTTTTTATCGACTTCTACCTTGACTTCTTCTATGGCTTCTTTTACTTCGATTTTTTCTTTCATCGACTTGTACCTTGACTTCTTCTATGGCTTCTGTTACTTCGAGTTTTTTTTATTTTTTTTTTTTTATCGACTTCTACCTTGACTTCTTCTATGCTTTCAGTTACTTCGATTTTTTCTTTCATCGACTTCTACCTTTGACTTCTTCTATGGCTTCTGTTACTTCGATTTTTTCTTTCATCGACTTCTACCTTGACTTCTTCTATGGCTTCTGTTTTT
Source organism: Cirrhinus molitorella (assembly GCA_033026305.1). Lineage (NCBI taxonomy): Eukaryota > Metazoa > Chordata > Actinopteri > Cypriniformes > Cyprinidae > Cirrhinus > Cirrhinus molitorella. The sequence continues at coordinate 1,207,553 of CM065129.1, forward strand.
CGATTTTTTTTTTATCGACTTCTACCTTGACTTCTTCTATGGCTTCAGTTACTTCGAGTTTTTTTTTTTTTTTTTTCTTTTTTTATCGACTTCTAGCTTGACTTCTTCTATGGTTTCAGTTACTTCGATTTTTTATTTCATCGACTTCTACCTTGACTTCCTCTATGGCTTCAGTTACTTCGAGTTTTTTTTTTTTTTTTTTTATCGACTTCTACCTTGACTTCTTCTATGGCTTCTTTTACTTCGATTTTTTGTTTCATCGACTTCTACCTTGACTTCTTCTATGGCTTCAGTTATTTCGACTTTTTTTTTTTTTTTTTTATCGACTTCTACCTTGACTTCTTCTATGGTTTCAGTTACTACGATTTTTTCTTTCATCGACTTCTACCTTGACTTCTTCTATGGCTTCAGTTACTTCGATTTTTTTTTTTTTTTTCTTTTTTTATCGACTTCTACCTTGACTTCTTCTATGGTTTCAGTTACTTCGATTTTTTCTTTCATCGACTTCTACCTTGACTTCTTCTATGGCTTCTGTTATTTCGAGTTTTTTTTTTTTTTTATCGACTTCTACCTTGACTTCTTCTATGCTTTCAGTTACTTCGATTTTTTCTTTCATCGACTTCTACCTTTGACTTCTTCTATGGCTTCTGTTACTTCGATTTTTTCTTTCATCGACTTCTACCTTGACTTCCTCTGTGGCTTCTGTTATTTCGATTTTTTCTTTTTTTATCGACTTCTACCTTGACTTCTTCTATGGTTTCAGTTACTTCGATTTTTTCTTTCATCGACTTCTACCTTGACTTCTTCTATGGCTTCTGTTATTTCGATTTTTTGTTTCATCGACTTCTACCTTGACTTCTTCTATGGCTTCAGTTACTTCGACTTTTTTTTTTTTTTTTTTATCGACTTCTACCTTGACTTCTTCTATGGTTTCAGTTACTACGATTTTTTCTTTCATCGACTTCTACCTTGACTTCTTCTATGGCTTCAGTTACTTCGATTTTTTTTTTTTTTTTCTTTTTTTATCGACTTCTACCTTGACTTCTTCTATGGTTTCAGTTACTTCGATTTTTTCTTTCATCGACTTCTACCTTGACTTCTTCTATGGCTTCTGTTATTTCGATTTTTTCTTTCATCGACTTCTACCTTGACTTCTTCTATGGCTTCAGTTACTTCAATTTTTTTTTTTTTCTTTCATCGACTTCTACCTTGACTTATTCTATGGCTTCTGTTATTTCGATTTTTTCTTTCATCGACTTCTACCTTGACTTCTTCTATGGCTTCTGTTTTTCGATTTTTTTTTTATCGACTTCTACCTTGACTTGTTCTATGGCTTCAGTTACTTCGAGTTTTTTTTTTTTTTTTTTTTTTTTATCGACTTCTACCTTGACTTCTTCTATGGCTTCTGTTACTTCGATTTTTTCTTTCATCGACTTCTACCTTGACTTCTTCTATGGCTTCAGTTACTTCGAGTTTTTTTTTTTTTTTTTTTTTATCGACTTCTACCTTGACTTCTTCTATGGTTTCAGTTACTTCGATTTTTTCTTTCATCGACTTCTACCTTGACTTCTTCTATGGCTTCTGTTACTTCGATTTTTTCGTTCATCGACTTCTACCTTGACTTCTTCTATGGCTTCTGTTATTTCGATTTTTTCTTTCATCGACTTCTACCTTGACTTCTTCTATGGCTTCTGTTAATTCTATTTTTTCTTTCATCGACTTCTACCTTGACTTCTTCTATGGTTTCAGTTACTTCGATTTTTTCTTTCATCGACTTCTACCTAGACTTCCTCTATGGCTTCTGTTATTTCGATTTTTTCTTTTATCGACTTCTACCTTGACTTCTTCTATGGCTTCTGTTTTTCGATTTTTTTTTTATCGACTTCTACCTTGACTTCTTCTATGGCTTCAGTTACTTCGAGTTTTTTTTTTTTTTTTTTCTTTTTTTATCGACTTCTAGCTTGACTTCTTCTATGGTTTCAGTTACTTCGATTTTTTATTTCATCGACTTCTACCTTGACTTCCTCTATGGCTTCAGTTACTTCGAGTTTTTTTTTTTTTTTTTTTATCGACTTCTACCTTGACTTCTTCTATGGCTTCTTTTACTTCGATTTTTTCTTTCATCGACTTGTACCTTGACTTCTTCTATGGCTTCTGTTACTTCGAGTTTTTTTTATTTTTTTTTTTTATCGACTTCTACCTTGACTTCCTCTATGGCTTCAGTTACTTCGAGTTTTTTTTTTTTTTTTTTATCGACTTCTACCTTTGACTTCTTCTATGGCTTCTGTTCCTTCGATTTTTTCTTTCATCGACTTCTACCTTGACTTCCTCTATGGCTTCTGTTATTTCGATTTTTTCTTTCATCGACTTCTACCTTGACTTCTTCTATGGTTTCAGTTACTTCGATTTTTTCTTTCATCGACTTCTACCTAGACTTCTTCTATGGTTTCAGTTACTTCGATTTTTTCTTTCATCGACTTCTACCTTGACTTCTTATATGGCTTCTGTTATTTCGATTTTTTGTTTCATCGACTTCTACCTTGACTTCTTCTATGGCTTCAGTTACTTCGACTTTTTTTTTTTTTTTTTTATCGACTTCTACCTTGACTTCTTCTATGGTTTCAGTTACTACGATTTTTTCTTTCATCGACTTCTACCTTGACTTCTTCTATGGCTTCTGTTATTTCGATTTTTTCTTTCATCGACTTCTACCTTGACTTCTTCTATGGCTTCTGTTACTTCGATTTTTTCTTTCATCGACTTCTACCTTGACTTCTTCTATGGCTTCTGTTTTTCGATTTTTTTTTTATCGACTTCTACCTTGACTTCTTCTATGGCTTCAGTTACTTCGAGTTTTTTTTTTTTTTTTTTTTTTATCGACTTCTACCTTGACTTCTTCTATGGCTTCTGTTACTTCGATTTTTTCTTTCATCGACTTCTACCTTGACTTCTTCTATGGCTTCAGTTACTTCGAGTTTTTTTTTTTTTTTTTTTTTTATCGACTTCTACCTTGACTTCTTCTATGGTTTCAGTTACTTCGATTTTTTCTTTCATCGACTTCTACCTTGACTTCTTCTATGGCTTCTGTTACTTCGATTTTTTCGTTCATCGACTTCTACCTTGACTTCTTCTATGGCTTCTGTTATTTCGATTTTTTCTTTCATCGACTTCTACCTTGACTTCTTCTATGGCTTCTGTTAATTCGATTTTTTCTTTCATCGACTTCTACCTTGACTTCTTCTATGGTTTCAGTTACTTCGATTTTTTCTTTCATCGACTTCTACCTAGACTTCCTCTATGGCTTCTGTTATTTCGATTTTTTCTTTCATCGACTTCTACCTTGACTTCTTCTATGGCTTCTGTTTTTCGATTTTTTTTTTATCGACTTCTACCTTGACTTCTTCTATGGCTTCAGTTACTTCGAGTTTTTTTTTTTTTTTTTTCTTTTTTTATCGACTTCTAGCTTGACTTCTTCTATGGTTTCAGTTACTTCGATTTTTTATTTCATCGACTTCTACCTTGACTTCCTCTATGGCTTCAGTTACTTCGAGTTTTTTTTTTTTTTTTTTTATCGACTTCTACCTTGACTTCTTCTATGGCTTCTTTTACTTCGATTTTTTCTTTCATCGACTTGTACCTTGACTTCTTCTATGGCTTCTGTTACTTCGAGTTTTTTTTATTTTTTTTTTTTTATCGACTTCTACCTTGACTTCTTCTATGCTTTCAGTTACTTCGATTTTTTCTTTCATCGACTTCTACCTTTGACTTCTTCTATGGCTTCTGTTACTTCGATTTTTTCTTTCATCGACTTCTACCTTGACTTCTTCTATGGCTTCTGTTTTTCGATTTTTTTTTTATCGACTTCTACCTTGACTTCTTCTATGGCTTCAGTTACTTCGAGTTTTTTTTTTTTTTTTTTCTTTTTTTATCGACTTCTAGCTTGACTTCTTCTATGGTTTCAGTTACTTCGATTTTTTATTTCATCGACTTCTACCTTGACTTCCTCTATGGCTTCAGTTACTTCGAGTTTTTTTTTTTTTTTTTTTATCGACTTCTACCTTGACTTCTTCTATGGCTTCTTTTACTTCGATTTTTTGTTTCATCGACTTCTACCTTGACTTCTTCTATGGCTTCAGTTATTTCGACTTTTTTTTTTTTTTTTTTATCGACTTCTACCTTGACTTCTTCTATGGTTTCAGTTACTACGATTTTTTCTTTCATCGACTCCTACCTTGACTTCTTCTATGGCTTCAGTTACTTCGATTTTTTTTTTTTTTTTCTTTTTTTATCGACTTCTACCTTGACTTCTTCTATGGTTTCAGTTACTTCGATTTTTTCTTTCATCGACTTCTACCTTGACTTCTTCTATGGCTTCTGTTATTTCGAGTTTTTTTTTTTTTTTATCGACTTCTACCTTGACTTCTTCTATGCTTTCAGTTACTTCGATTTTTTCTTTCATCGACTTCTACCTTTGACTTCTTCTATGGCTTCTGTTACTTCGATTTTTTCTTTCATCGACTTCTACCTTGACTTCCTCTGTGGCTTCTGTTATTTCGATTTTTTCTTTTTTTATCGACTTCTACCTTGACTTCTTCTATGGTTTCAGTTACTTCGATTTTTTCTTTCATCGACTTCTACCTTGACTTCTTCTATGGCTTCTGTTATTTCGATTTTTTGTTTCATCGACTTCTACCTTGACTTCTTCTATGGCTTCAGTTACTTCGACTTTTTTTTTTTTTTTTTTATCGACTTCTACCTTGACTTCTTCTATGGTTTCAGTTACTACGATTTTTTCTTTCATCGACTTCTACCTTGACTTCTTCTATGGCTTCAGTTACTTCGATTTTTTTTTTTTTTTTCTTTTTTTATCGACTTCTACCTTGACTTCTTCTATGGTTTCAGTTACTTCGATTTTTTCTTTCATCGACTTCTACCTTGACTTCTTCTATGGCTTCTGTTATTTCGATTTTTTCTTTCATCGACTTCTACCTTGACTTCTTCTATGGCTTCAGTTACTTCAATTTTTTTTTTTTTCTTTCATCGACTTCTACCTTGACTTATTCTATGGCTTCTGTTATTTCGATTTTTTCTTTCATCGACTTCTACCTTGACTTCTTCTATGGCTTCTGTTTTTCGATTTTTTTTTTATCGACTTCTACCTTGACTTCTTCTATGGCTTCAGTTACTTCGAGTTTTTTTTTTTTTTTTTTTTTTTTATCGACTTCTACCTTGACTTCTTCTATGGCTTCTGTTACTTCGATTTTTTCTTTCATCGACTTCTACCTTGACTTCTTCTATGGCTTCAGTTACTTCGAGTTTTTTTTTTTTTTTTTTTTTTATCGACTTCTACCTTGACTTCTTCTATGGCTTCTGTTACTTCGATTTTTTCTTTCATCGACTTCTACCTTGACTTCTTCTATGGCTTCAGTTACTTCGAGTTTTTTTTTTTTTTTTTTTTTTATCGACTTCTACCTTGACTTCTTCTATGGCTTCTGTTACTTCGATTTTTTCTTTCATCGACTTCTACCTTGACTTCTTCTATGGCTTCAGTTACTTCGAGTTTTTTTTTTTTTTTTTTTTTTATCGACTTCTACCTTGACTTCTTCTATGGTTTCAGTTACTTCGATTTTTTCTTTCATCGACTTCTACCTTGACTTCTTCTATGGCTTCTGTTACTTCGATTTTTTCGTTCATCGACTTCTACCTTGACTTCTTCTATGGCTTCTGTTATTTCGATTTTTTCTTTCATCGACTTCTACCTTGACTTCTTCTATGGCTTCTGTTAATTCGATTTTTTCTTTCATCGACTTCTACCTTGACTTCTTCTATGGTTTCAGTTACTTCGATTTTTTCTTTCATCGACTTCTACCTAGACTTCCTCTATGGCTTCTGTTATTTCGATTTTTTCTTTCATCGACTTCTACCTTGACTTCTTCTATGGCTTCTGTTTTTCGATTTTTTTTTTATCGACTTCTACCTTGACTTCTTCTATGGCTTCAGTTACTTCGAGTTTTTTTTTTTTTTTTTTCTTTTTTTATCGACTTCTAGCTTGACTTCTTCTATGGTTTCAGTTACTTCGATTTTTTATTTCATCGACTTCTACCTTGACTTCCTCTATGGCTTCAGTTACTTTGAGTTTTTTTTTTTTTTTTTTTATCGACTTCTACCTTGACTTCTTCTATGGCTTCTTTTACTTCGATTTTTTCTTTCATCGACTTGTACCTTGACTTCTTCTATGGCTTCTGTTACTTCGAGTTTTTTTTATTTTTTTTTTTTTATCGACTTCTACCTTGACTTCTTCTATGCTTTCAGTTACTTCGATTTTTTCTTTCATCGACTTCTACCTTTGACTTCTTCTATGGCTTCTGTTACTTCGATTTTTTCTTTCATCGACTTCTACCTTGACTTCTTCTATGGCTTCTGTTTTTCGATTTTTTTTTTATCGACTTCTACCTTGACTTCTTCTATGGCTTCAGTTACTTCGAGTTTTTTTTTTTTTTTTTTCTTTTTTTATCGACTTCTAGCTTGACTTCTTCTATGGTTTCAGTTACTTCGATTTTTTATTTCATCGACTTCTACCTTGACTTCCTCTATGGCTTCAGTTACTTCGAGTTTTTTTTTTTTTTTTTTATCGACTTCTACCTTGACTTCTTCTATGGCTTCTTTTACTTCGATTTTTTGTTTCATCGACTTCTACCTTGACTTCTTCTATGGCTTCAGTTATTTCGACTTTTTTTTTTTTTTTTTTATCGACTTCTACCTTGACTTCTTCTATGGTTTCAGTTACTACGATTTTTTCTTTCATCGACTCCTACCTTGACTTCTTCTATGGCTTCAGTTACTTCGATTTTTTTTTTTTTTTTCTTTTTTTATCGACTTCTACCTTGACTTCTTCTATGGTTTCAGTTACTTCGATTTTTTCTTTCATCGACTTCTACCTTGACTTCTTCTATGGCTTCTGTTATTTCGAGTTTTTTTTTTTTTTTATCGACTTCTACCTTGACTTCTTCTATGCTTTCAGTTACTTCGATTTTTTCTTTCATCGACTTCTACCTTTGACTTCTTCTATGGCTTCTGTTACTTCGATTTTTTCTTTCATCGACTTCTACCTTGACTTCCTCTGTGGCTTCTGTTATTTCGATTTTTTCTTTTTTTATCGACTTCTACCTTGACTTCTTCTATGGTTTCAGTTACTTCGATTTTTTCTTTCATCGACTTCTACCTTGACTTCTTCTATGGCTTCTGTTATTTCGATTTTTTGTTTCATCGACTTCTACCTTGACTTCTTCTATGGCTTCAGTTACTTCGACTTTTTTTTTTTTTTTTTTATCGACTTCTACCTTGACTTCTTCTATGGTTTCAGTTACTACGATTTTTTCTTTCATCGACTTCTACCTTGACTTCTTCTATGGCTTCAGTTACTTCGATTTTTTTTTTTTTTTTCTTTTTTTATCGACTTCTACCTTGACTTCTTCTATGGTTTCAGTTACTTCGATTTTTTCTTTCATCGACTTCTACCTTGACTTCTTCTATGGCTTCTGTTATTTCGATTTTTTCTTTCATCGACTTCTACCTTGACTTCTTCTATGGCTTCAGTTACTTCAATTTTTTTTTTTTTCTTTCATCGACTTCTACCTTGACTTATTCTATGGCTTCTGTTATTTCGATTTTTTCTTTCATCGACTTCTACCTTGACTTCTTCTATGGCTTCTGTTTTTCGATTTTTTTTTTATCGACTTCTACCTTGACTTCTTCTATGGCTTCAGTTACTTCGAGTTTTTTTTTTTTTTTTTTTTTTTTATCGACTTCTACCTTGACTTCTTCTATGGCTTCTGTTACTTCGATTTTTTCTTTCATCGACTTCTACCTTGACTTCTTCTATGGCTTCAGTTACTTCGAGTTTTTTTTTTTTTTTTTTTTTTATCGACTTCTACCTTGACTTCTTCTATGGCTTCTGTTACTTCGATTTTTTCTTTCATCGACTTCTACCTTGACTTCTTCTATGGCTTCAGTTACTTCGAGTTTTTTTTTTTTTTTTTTTTTTTATCGACTTCTACCTTGACTTCTTCTATGGTTTCAGTTACTTCGATTTTTTTTTTTTTTTTTCTTTTTTTATCGACTTCTACCTTGACTTCTTCTATGGTTTCAGTTACTTCGATTTTTTCTTTCATCGACTTCTACCTTGACTTCTTCTATGGCTTCTGTTATTTCGATTTTTTGTTTCATCGACTTCTACCTTGACTTCTTCTATGGTTTCAGTTACTTCGACTTTTTTTTTTTTTTTTTTATCGACTTCTACCTTGACTTCTTCTATGGTTTCAGTTACTTCGATTTTTTCTTTCATCGACTTCTACCTTGACTTCTTCTATGGCTTCAGTTACTTGGTTTTTTTTTTTTTTTTTTTTTTTTTATCGACTTCTACCTTGACTTCTTCTATGGCTTCTGTTATTTCGATTTTTTCTTTCATCGACTTCTACCTTGACTTCTTCTATGGCTTCAGTTACTTCGAGTTTTATTTATTTTTTTTTTTTTATCGACTTCTACCTTGACTTCTTCTATGGTTTCAGTTACTTCGATTTTTTCTTTCATCGACTTCTACCTTGACTTCTTATATGGCTTCTGTTATTTCGATTTTTTGTTTCATCGACTTCTACCTTGACTTCTTCTATGGCTTCAGTTACTTCGACTTTTTTTTTTTTTTTTTTATCGACTTCTACCTTGACTTCTTCTATGGCTTCAGTTACTTCGAGTTTTTTTTTTTTTTTTTTCTTTTTTTTTCGACTTCTACCTTGACTTCTTCTATGGTTTCAGTTACTTCGATTTTTTCTTTCATCGACTTCTACCTTGACTTCCTCTATGGCTTCTGTTATTTCGATTTTTTCTTTCATCGACTTCTACCTTGACTTCTTCTATGGTTTCAGTTACTTCGATTTTTTCTTTCATCGACTTCTACCTAGACTTCCTCTATGGCTTCTGTTATTTCGATTTTTTCTTTCATCGACTTCTACCTTGACTTCTTCTATGGCTTCTGTTACTTCGATTTTTTCTTTCATCAGCTTCTACCTTGACTTCTTCTATGGTTTCAGTTACTTCGATTTTTTCTTTCATCGACTTCTACCTTGACTTCTTCTATGGCTTCAGTTACTTCGAGTTTTTTTTTTTTTTTTCTTTTTTTATCGACTTCTACCTTGACTTCTTCTATGGTTTCAGTTACTTCGATTTTTTCTTTCATCGACTTCTACCTTTGACTTCTTCTATGGCTTCTGTTCCTTCGATTTTTTCTTTCATCGACTTCTACCTTGACTTCCTCTATGGCTTCTGTTATTTCGATTTTTTCTTTCATCGACTTCTACCTTGACTTCTTCTATGGCTTCTGTTACTTCGATTTTTTCTTTCATCGACTTCTACCTTGACTTCTTCTATGGCTTCTGTTTTTCGATTTTTTTTTATCGACTTCTACCTTGACTTCTTCTATGGCTTCAGTTACTTCGAGTTTTTTTTTTTTTTTTTTCTTTTTTTATCGACTTCTAGCTTGACTTCTTCTATGGTTTCAGTTACTTCGATTTTTTATTTCATCGACTTCTACCTTGACTTCCTCTATGGCTTCAGTTACTTCGAGTTTTTTTTTTTTTTTTTTTATCGACTTCTACCTTGACTTCTTCTATGGCTTCTTTTACTTCGATTTTTTCTTTCATCGACTTCTACCTTGACTTCTTCTATGGCTTCTGTTACTTCGAGTTTTTTTTTTTTTTTTTTTTTTATCGACTTCTACCTTGACTTCTTCTATGCTTTCAGTTACTTCGATTTTTTCTTTCATCAACTTCTACCTTTGACTTCTTCTATGGCTTCTGTTACTTCGATTTTTTCTTTCATCGACTTCTACCTTGACTTCCTCTGTGGCTTCTGTTATTTCGATTTTTTCTTTTTTTATCGACTTCTACCTTGACTTCTTCTATGGTTTCAGTTACTTCGATTTTTTCTTTCATCGACTTCTACCTTGACTTCTTCTATGGCTTCTGTTATTTCGATTTTTTGTTTCATCGACTTCTACCTTGACTTCTTCTATGGCTTCAGTTACTTCGACTTTTTTTTTTTTTTTTTTTATCGACTTCTACCTTGACTTCTTCTATGGCTTCTGTTACTTCGATTTTTTCTTTCATCGACTTCTACCTTGACTTCCTCTATGGCTTCTGTTATTTCGATTTTTTCTTTCATCGACTTCTACCTTGACTTCTTCTATGGCTTCAGTTACTTCGAGTTTTTTTTTTTTTTTTTCTTTTTTTATCGACTTCTACCTTGACTTCTTCTATGGCTTCAGTTACTTCGAGTTTTTTTTTTTTTTCTTTTTTTATCGACTTCTACCTTGACTTCTTCTATGGTTTCAGTTACTTCGATTTTTTCTTTCATCGACTTCTACCTTGACTTCTTATATGGCTTCTGTTATTTCGATTTTTTGTTTCATCGACTTCTACCTTGACTTATTCTATGGCTTCAGTTACTTCGACTTTTTTTTTTTTTTTTTTATCGACTTCTACCTTGACTTCTTCTATGGTTTCAGTTACTACGATTTTTTCTTTCATCGACTTCTACCTTGACTTCTTCTATGGCTTCAGTTACTTCGATTTTTTTTTTTTTTTCTTTTTTTATCGACATCTACCTTGACTTCTTCTATGGTTTCAGTTACTTCGATTTTTTCTTTCATCGACTTCTACCTTGACTTCTTCTATGGCTTCTGTTATTTCGATTTTTTCTTTCATCGACTTCTACCTTGACTTCTTCTATGGCTTCTGTTACTTCCATTTTTTCTTTCATCGACTTCTACCTTGACTTCTTCTATGGCTTCTGTTACTTCGATTTTTTCTTTCATCGACTTCTACCTTGACTTCCTCTGTGGCTTCTGTTATTTCGATTTTTTCTTTCATCGACTTCTACCTTGACTTCTTCTATGGCTTCTGTTACTTCGATTTTTTCGTTCATCGACTTCTACCTTGACTTCTTCTATGGCTTCTGTTATTTCGATTTTTTCTTTCATCGACTTCTACCTTGACTTCTTCTATGGCTTCTGTTACTTCGATTTTTTCTTTCATCGACTTCTAGCTTGACTTCTTCTATGGTTTCAGTTACTTCGATTTTTTCTTTCATCGACTTCTACCTAGACTTCCTCTATGGCTTCTGTTATTTCGATTTTTTCTTTCATCGACTTCTACCTTGACTTCTTCTATGGCTTCTGTTTTTCGATTTTTTTTTTATCGACTTCTACCTTGACTTCTTCTATGGCTTCAGTTACTTCGAGTTTTTTTTTTTTTTTTTTCTTTTTTTATCGACTTCTAGCTTGACTTCTTCTATGGTTTCAGTTACTTCGATTTTTTATTTCATCGACTTCTACCTTGACTTCCTCTATGGCTTCAGTTACTTCGAGTTTTTTTTTTTTTTTTTTATCGACTTCTACGGCTTCTTTTACTTCGATTTTTTCTTTCATCGACTTGTACCTTGACTTCTTCTATGGCTTCTATTACTTCGAGTTTTTTTTTTTTATTTTTTTTTATCGACTTCTACCTTGACTTCTTCTATGCTTTCAGTTACTTCGATTTTTTCTTTCATCGACTTCTACCTTTGACTTCTTCTATGGTTTCAGTTACTTCGATTTTTTCTTTCATCGACTTCTACCTTGACTTCTTCTATGGCTTCTGTTATTTCGATTTTTTGTTTCATCGACTTCTACCTTGACTTCTTCTATGGCTTCAGTTACTTCGACTTTTTTTTTTTTTTTTTTATCGACTTCTACCTTGACTTCTTCTATGGTTTCAGTTACTACGATTTTTTCTTTCATCGACTTCTACCTTGACTTCTTCTATGGCTTCAGTTACTTCGATTTTTTTTTTTTTTTCTTTTTTTATCGACTTCTACCTTGACTTCTTCTATGGTTTCAGTTACTTCGATTTTTTCTTTCATCGACTTCTACCTTGACTTCTTCTATGGCTTCTGTTATTTCGATTTTTTCTTTCATCGACTTCTACCTTGACTTCTTCTATGGCTTCAGTTACTTCAATTTTTTTTTTTTTCTTTCATCGACTTCTACCTTGAATTCTTCTATGGCTTCTGTTTTTCGATTTTTTTTTTATCGACTTCTACCTTGACTTCTTCTATGGCTTCAGTTACTTCGAGTTTTTTTTTTTTTTTTTTTTTTATCGACTTCTACCTTGACTTCTTCTATGGCTTCTGTTACTTCGATTTTTTCTTTCATCGACTTCTACCTTGACTTCTTCTATGGCTTCAGTTACTTCGAGTTTTTTTTATTTTTTTTTTTTTATCGACTTCTACCTTGACTTCTTCTTAGGTTTCAGTTACTTCGATTTTTTCTTTCATCGACTTCTACCTTGACTTCTTCTATGGCTTCTGTTACTTCGATTTTTTCGTTCATCGACTTCTACCTTGACTTCTTCTATGGCTTCTGTTATTTCGATTTTTTCTTTCATCGACTTCTACCTTGACTTCTTCTATGGCTTCTGTTACTTCGATTTTTTCTTTCATCGACTTCTACCTTGACTTCTTCTATGGTTTCAGTTACTTCGATTTTTTCTTTCATCGACTTCTACCTAGACTTCCTCTATGGCTTCTGTTATTTCGATTTTTTCTTTCATCGACTTCTACCTTGACTTCTTCTATGGCTTCTGTTACTTCGATTTTTTCTTTCATCGACTTCTACCTTGACTTCTTCTATGGCTTCAGTTACTTCGAGTTTTTTTTTTTTTTTTTCTTTTTTTATCGACTTCTAGCTTGACTTCTTCTATGGTTTCAGTTACTTCGATTTTTTATTTCATCGACTTCTACCTTGACTTCCTCTATGGCTTCAGTTACTTCGAGTTTTTTTTTTTTTTTTTTTATCGACTTCTACCTTGACTTCTTCTATGGCTTCTTTTACTTCGAGTTTTTCTTTCATCGACTTCTACCTTGACTTCTTCTATGGCTTCTGTTACTTCGAGTTTTTTTTTTTTTTTTTTTTTTATCGACTTCTACCTTGACTTCTTCTATGCTTTCAGTTACTTCGATTTTTTCTTTCATCGACTTCTACCTTTGACTTCTTCTATGGCTTCTGTTCCTTCGATTTTTTCTTTCATCGACTTCTACCTTGACTTCCTCTATGGCTTCTGTTATTTCGATTTTTTCTTTCATCAACTTCTACCTTGACTTCTTCTATGGTTTCAGTTACTTCGATTTTTTCTTTCATCGACTTCTACCTAGACTTCCTCTATGGCTTCTGTTATTTCGATTTTTTCTTTCATCGACTTCTACCTTGACTTCTTCTATGGCTTCAGTTACTTCGAGTTTTTTTTTTTTTTTTTTCTTTTTTTATCGACTTCTACCTTGACTTCTTCTATGGCTTCAGTTACTTCGAGTTTTTTTTTTTTTTCTTTTTTTATCGACTTCTACCTTGACTTCTTCTATGGCTTCTGTTACTTCGATTTTTTCTTTCATCGACTTCTACCTTGACTTCTTCTATGGCTTCAGTTACTTCGAGTTTTTTTTTTTTTTTTTTTTTTATCGACTTCTACCTTGACTTCTTCTATGGTTTCAGTTACTTCGATTTTTTCTTTCATCGACTTCTACCTTGACTTCTTCTATGGCTTCTGTTACTTCGATTTTTTCGTTCATCGACTTCTACCTTGACTTCTTCTATGGCTTCTGTTATTTCGATTTTTTCTTTCATCGACTTCTATCTTGACTTCTTCTATGGCTTCTGTTACTTCGATTTTTTCTTTCATCGACTTCTACCTTGACTTCTTCTATGGTTTCAGTTACTTCGATTTTTTCTTTCATCGACTTCTACCTAGACTTCCTCTATGGCTTCTGTTATTTCGATTTTTTCTTTCATCGACTTCTACCTTGACTTCTTCTATGGCTTCTGTTACTTCGATTTTTTCTTTCATCGACTTCTACCTTGACTTCTTCTATGGCTTCTGTTTTTCGATTTTTTTTTATCGACTTCTACCTTGACTTCTTCTATGGCTTCAGTTACTTCGAGTTTTTTTTTTTTTTTTTTCTTTTTTTATCGACTTCTAGCTTGACTTCTTCTATGGTTTCAGTTACTTCGATTTTTTATTTCATCGACTTCTACCTTGACTTCCTCTATGGCTTCAGTTACTTCGAGTTTTTTTTTTTTTTTTTTATCGACTTCTACCTTTGACTTCTTCTATGGCTTCTGTTCCTTCGATTTTTTCTTTCATCGACTTCTACCTTGACTTCCTCTATGGCTTCTGTTATTTCGATTTTTTCTTTCATCGACTTCTACCTTGACTTCTTCTATGGTTTCAGTTACTTCGATTTTTTCTTTCATCGACTTCTACCTAGACTTCTTCTATGGTTTCAGTTACTTCGATTTTTTCTTTCATCGACTTCTACCTTGACTTCTTATATGGCTTCTGTTATTTCGATTTTTTGTTTCATCGACTTCTACCTTGACTTCTTCTATGGCTTCAGTTACTTCGACTTTTTTTTTTTTTTTTTTATCGACTTCTACCTTGACTTCTTCTATGGTTTCAGTTACTACGATTTTTTCTTTCATCGACTTCTACCTTGACTTCTTCTATGGCTTCAGTTACTTCGATTTTTTTTTTTTTTTCTTTTTTTATCGACTTCTACCTTGACTTCTTCTATGGTTTCAGTTACTTCGATTTTTTCTTTCATCGACTTCTACCTTGACTTCTTCTATGGCTTCTGTTATTTCGATTTTTTCTTTCATCGACTTCTACCTTGACTTCTTCTATGGCTTCAGTTACTTCCATTTTTTTTTTTTTTTTTTAATCGACTTCTACCTTGACTTCTTCTATGGTTTCAGTTACTTCGATTTTTTCTTTATCGACTTCTACCTTGACTTCTTCTATGGCTTCTGTTATTTCGATTTTTTCTTTCATCGACTTCTACCTTGACTTCTTCTATGGCTTCTGTTACTTCGATTTTTTCTTTCATCGACTTCTACCTTGACTTCTTCTATGGCTTCTGTTTTTCGATTTTTTTTTTATCGACTTCTACCTTGACTTCTTCTATGGCTTCAGTTACTTCGAGTTTTTTTTTTTTTTTTTTTTTTATCGACTTCTACCTTGACTTCTTCTATGGCTTCTGTTACTTCGATTTTTTCTTTCATCGACTTCTACCTTGACTTCTTCTATGGCTTCAGTTACTTCGAGTTTTTTTTTTTTTTTTTTTTTATCGACTTCTACCTTGACTTCTTCTATGGTTTCAGTTACTTCGATTTTTTCTTTCATCGACTTCTACCTTGACTTCTTCTATGGCTTCTGTTACTTCGATTTTTTCGTTCATCGACTTCTACCTTGACTTCTTCTATGGCTTCTGTTATTTCGATTTTTTCTTTCATCGACTTCTACCTTGACTTCTTCTATGGCTTCTGTTAATTCGATTTTTTCTTTCATCGACTTCTACCTTGACTTCTTCTATGGTTTCAGTTACTTCGATTTTTTCTTTCATCGACTTCTACCTAGACTTCCTCTATGGCTTCTGTTATTTCGATTTTTTCTTTCATCGACTTCTACCTTGACTTCTTCTATGGCTTCTGTTTTTCGATTTTTTTTTTATCGACTTCTACCTTGACTTCTTCTATGGCTTCAGTTACTTCGAGTTTTTTTTTTTTTTTTTTCTTTTTTTATCGACTTCTAGCTTGACTTCTTCTATGGTTTCAGTTACTTCGATTTTTTATTTCATCGACTTCTACCTTGACTTCCTCTATGGCTTCAGTTACTTCGAGTTTTTTTTTTTTTTTTTTTATCGACTTCTACCTTGACTTCTTCTATGGCTTCTTTTACTTCGATTTTTTCTTTCATCGACTTGTACCTTGACTTCTTCTATGGCTTCTGTTACTTCGAGTTTTTTTTATTTTTTTTTTTTTATCGACTTCTACCTTGACTTCCTCTATGGCTTCAGTTACTTCGAGTTTTTTTTTTTTTTTTTTATCGACTTCTACCTTTGACTTCTTCTATGGCTTCTGTTCCTTCGATTTTTTCTTTCATCGACTTCTACCTTGACTTCCTCTATGGCTTCTGTTATTTCGATTTTTTCTTTCATCGACTTCTACCTTGACTTCTTCTATGGTTTCAGTTACTTCGATTTTTTCTTTCATCGACTTCTACCTAGACTTCTTCTATGGTTTCAGTTACTTCGATTTTTTCTTTCATCGACTTCTACCTTGACTTCTTATATGGCTTCTGTTATTTCGATTTTTTGTTTCATCGACTTCTACCTTGACTTCTTCTATGGCTTCAGTTACTTCGACTTTTTTTTTTTTTTTTTTATCGACTTCTACCTTGACTTCTTCTATGGTTTCAGTTACTACGATTTTTTCTTTCATCGACTTCTACCTTGACTTCTTCTATGGCTTCAGTTACTTCGATTTTTTTTTTTTTTTCTTTTTTTATCGACTTCTACCTTGACTTCTTCTATGGTTTCAGTTACTTCGATTTTTTCTTTCATCGACTTCTACCTTGACTTCTTCTATGGCTTCTGTTATTTCGATTTTTTCTTTCATCGACTTCTACCTTGACTTCTTCTATGGCTTCAGTTACTTCCATTTTTTTTTTTTTTTTTTAATCGACTTCTACCTTGACTTCTTCTATGGTTTCAGTTACTTCGATTTTTTCTTTATCGACTTCTACCTCGACTTCTTCTATGGCTTCTGTTATTTCGATTTTTTCTTTCATCGACTTCTACCTTGACTTCTTCTATGGCTTCTGTTACTTCGATTTTTTCTTTCATCGACTTCTACCTTGACTTCTTCTATGGCTTCTGTTTTTCGATTTTTTTTTTATCGACTTCTACCTTGACTTCTTCTATGGCTTCAGTTACTTCGAGTTTTTTTTTTTTTTTTTTTTTTATCGACTTCTACCTTGACTTCTTCTATGGCTTCTGTTACTTCGATTTTTTCTTTCATCGACTTCTACCTTGACTTCTTCTATGGCTTCAGTTACTTCGAGTTTTTTTTTTTTTTTTTTTTTTATCGACTTCTACCTTGACTTCTTCTATGGTTTCAGTTACTTCGATTTTTTCTTTCATCGACTTCTACCTTGACTTCTTCTATGGCTTCTGTTACTTCGATTTTTTCGTTCATCGACTTCTACCTTGACTTCTTCTATGGCTTCTGTTATTTCGATTTTTTCTTTCATCGACTTCTACCTTGACTTCTTCTATGGCTTCTGTTAATTCGATTTTTTCTTTCATCGACTTCTACCTTGACTTCTTCTATGGTTTCAGTTACTTCGATTTTTTCTTTCATCGACTTCTACCTAGACTTCCTCTATGGCTTCTGTTATTTCGATTTTTTCTTTCATCGACTTCTACCTTGACTTCTTCTATGGCTTCTGTTTTTCGATTTTTTTTTTATCGACTTCTACCTTGACTTCTTCTATGGCTTCAGTTACTTCGAGTTTTTTTTTTTTTTTTTTCTTTTTTTATCGACTTCTAGCTTGACTTCTTCTATGGTTTCAGTTACTTCGATTTTTTATTTCATCGACTTCTACCTTGACTTCCTCTATGGCTTCAGTTACTTCGAGTTTTTTTTTTTTTTTTTTTATCGACTTCTACCTTGACTTCTTCTATGGCTTCTTTTACTTCGATTTTTTCTTTCATCGACTTGTACCTTGACTTCTTCTATGGCTTCTGTTACTTCGAGTTTTTTTTATTTTTTTTTTTTTATCGACTTCTACCTTGACTTCTTCTATGCTTTCAGTTACTTCGATTTTTTCTTTCATCGACTTCTACCTTTGACTTCTTCTATGGCTTCTGTTACTTCGATTTTTTCTTTCATCGACTTCTACCTTGACTTCTTCTATGGCTTCTGTTTTTCGATTTTTTTTTTATCGACTTCTACCTTGACTTCTTCTATGGCTTCAGTTACTTCGAGTTTTTTTTTTTTTTTTTTCTTTTTTTATCGACTTCTAGCTTGACTTCTTCTATGGTTTCAGTTACTTCGATTTTTTATTTCATCGACTTCTACCTTGACTTCCTCTATGGCTTCAGTTACTTCGAGTTTTTTTTTTTTTTTTTTTATCGACTTCTACCTTGACTTCTTCTATGGCTTCTTTTACTTCGATTTTTTGTTTCATCGACTTCTACCTTGACTTCTTCTATGGCTTCAGTTATTTCGACTTTTTTTTTTTTTTTTTTATCGACTTCTACCTTGACTTCTTCTATGGTTTCAGTTACTACGATTTTTTCTTTCATCGACTTCTACCTTGACTTCTTCTATGGCTTCAGTTACTTCGATTTTTTTTTTTTTTTTCTTTTTTTATCGACTTCTACCTTGACTTCTTCTATGGTTTCAGTTACTTCGATTTTTTCTTTCATCGACTTCTACCTTGACTTCTTCTATGGCTTCTGTTATTTCGAGTTTTTTTTTTTTTTTATCGACTTCTACCTTGACTTCTTCTATGCTTTCAGTTACTTCGATTTTTTCTTTCATCGACTTCTACCTTTGACTTCTTCTATGGCTTCTGTTACTTCGATTTTTTCTTTCATCGACTTCTACCTTGACTTCCTCTGTGGCTTCTGTTATTTCGATTTTTTCTTTTTTTATCGACTTCTACCTTGACTTCTTCTATGGTTTCAGTTACTTCGATTTTTTCTTTCATCGACTTCTACCTTGACTTCTTCTATGGCTTCTGCTATTTCGATTTTTTGTTTCATCGACTTCTACCTTGACTTCTTCTATGGCTTCAGTTACTTCGACTTTTTTTTTTTTTTTTTTATCGACTTCTACCTTGACTTCTTCTATGGTTTCAGTTACTACGATTTTTTCTTTCATCGACTTCTACCTTGACTTCTTCTATGGCTTCAGTTACTTCGATTTTTTTTTTTTTTTTTCTTTTTTTATCGACTTCTACCTTGACTTCTTCTATGGTTTCAGTTACTTCGATTTTTTCTTTCATCGACTTCTACCTTGACTTCTTCTATGGCTTCTGTTATTTCGATTTTTTCTTTCATCGACTTCTACCTTGACTTCTTCTATGGCTTCAGTTACTTCAATTATTTTTTTTTTCTTTCATCGACTTCTACCTTGACTTATTCTATGGCTTCTGTTATTTCGATTTTTTCTTTCATCGACTTCTACCTTGACTTCTTCTATGGCTTCTGTTTTTCGATTTTTTTTTTATCGACTTCTACCTTGACTTCTTCTATGGCTTCAGTTACTTCGAGTTTTTTTTTTTTTTTTTTTTTTTTATCGACTTCTACCTTGACTTCTTCTATGGCTTCTGTTACTTCGATTTTTTCTTTCATCGACTTCTACCTTGACTTCTTCTATGGCTTCAGTTACTTCGAGTTTTTTTTTTTTTTTTTTTTTTATCGACTTCTACCTTGACTTCTTCTATGGCTTCTGTTACTTCGATTTTTTCTTTCATCGACTTCTACCTTGACTTCTTCTATGGCTTCAGTTACTTCGAGTTTTTTTTTTTTTTTTTTTTTTATCGACTTCTACCTTGACTTCTTCTATGGTTTCAGTTACTTCGATTTTTTTTTTTTTTTTTCTTTTTTTATCGACTTCTACCTTGACTTCTTCTATGGTTTCAGTTACTTCGATTTTTTCTTTCATCGACTTCTACCTTGACTTCTTCTATGGCTTCTGTTATTTCGATTTTTTGTTTCATCGACTTCTACCTTGACTTCTTCTATGGTTTCAGTTACTTCGACTTTTTTTTTTTTTTTTTTATCGACTTCTACCTTGACTTCTTCTATGGTTTCAGTTACTTCGATTTTTTCTTTCATCGACTTCTACCTTGACTTCTTCTATGGCTTCAGTTACTTGGTTTTTTTTTTTTTTTTTTTTTTTTTTATCGACTTCTACCTTGACTTCTTCTATGGCTTCTGTTATTTCGATTTTTTCTTTCATCGACTTCTACCTTGACTTCTTCTATGGCTTCAGTTACTTCGAGTTTTATTTATTTTTTTTTTTTTATCGACTTCTACCTTGACTTCTTCTATGGTTTCAGTTACTTCGATTTTTTTTTTTTTTTTTCTTTTTTTATCGACTTCTACCTTGACTTCTTCTATGGTTTCAGTTACTTCGATTTTTTCTTTCATCGACTTCTACCTTGACTTCTTCTATGGCTTCTGTTATTTCGATTTTTTGTTTCATCGACTTCTACCTTGACTTCTTCTATGGTTTCAGTTACTTCGACTTTTTTTTTTTTTTTTTTATCGACTTCTACCTTGACTTCTTCTATGGTTTCAGTTACTTCGATTTTTTCTTTCATCGACTTCTACCTTGACTTCTTCTATGGCTTCAGTTACTTGGTTTTTTTTTTTTTTTTTTTTTTTTTTATCGACTTCTACCTTGACTTCTTCTATGGCTTCTGTTATTTCGATTTTTTCTTTCATCGACTTCTACCTTGACTTCTTCTATGGCTTCAGTTACTTCGAGTTTTATTTATTTTTTTTTTTTTATCGACTTCTACCTTGACTTCTTCTATGGTTTCAGTTACTTCGATTTTTTCTTTCATCGACTTCTACCTTGACTTCTTATATGGCTTCTGTTATTTCGATTTTTTGTTTCATCGACTTCTACCTTGACTTCTTCTATGGCTTCAGTTACTTCGACTTTTTTTTTTTTTTTTTTATCGACTTCTACCTTGACTTCTTCTATGGCTTCAGTTACTTCGAGTTTTTTTTTTTTTTTTTTCTTTTTTTTTCGACTTCTACCTTGACTTCTTCTATGGTTTCAGTTACTTCGATTTTTTCTTTCATCGACTTCTACCTTGACTTCCTCTATGGCTTCTGTTATTTCGATTTTTTCTTTCATCGACTTCTACCTTGACTTCTTCTATGGTTTCAGTTACTTCGATTTTTTCTTTCATCGACTTCTACCTAGACTTCCTCTATGGCTTCTGTTATTTCGATTTTTTCTTTCATCGACTTCTACCTTGACTTCTTCTATGGCTTCTGTTACTTCGATTTTTTCTTTCATCAGCTTCTACCTTGACTTCTTCTATGGTTTCAGTTACTTCGATTTTTTCTTTCATCGACTTCTACCTTGACTTCTTCTATGGCTTCAGTTACTTCGAGTTTTTTTTTTTTTTTTTCTTTTTTTATCGACTTCTACCTTGACTTCTTCTATGGTTTCAGTTACTTCGATTTTTTCTTTCATCGACTTCTACCTTTGACTTCTTCTATGGCTTCTGTTCCTTCGATTTTTTCTTTCATCGACTTCTACCTTGACTTCCTCTATGGCTTCTGTTATTTCGATTTTTTCTTTCATCGACTTCTACCTTGACTTCTTCTATGGCTTCTGTTACTTCGATTTTTTCTTTCATCGACTTCTACCTTGACTTCTTCTATGGCTTCTGTTTTTCGATTTTTTTTTATCGACTTCTACCTTGACTTCTTCTATGGCTTCAGTTACTTCGAGTTTTTTTTTTTTTTTTTTCTTTTTTTATCGACTTCTAGCTTGACTTCTTCTATGGTTTCAGTTACTTCGATTTTTTATTTCATCGACTTCTACCTTGACTTCCTCTATGGCTTCAGTTACTTCGAGTTTTTTTTTTTTTTTTTTTATCGACTTCTACCTTGACTTCTTCTATGGCTTCTTTTACTTCGATTTTTTCTTTCATCGACTTCTACCTTGACTTCTTCTATGGCTTCTGTTACTTCGAGTTTTTTTTTTTTTTTTTTTTTTATCGACTTCTACCTTGACTTCTTCTATGCTTTCAGTTACTTCGATTTTTTCTTTCATCAACTTCTACCTTTGACTTCTTCTATGGCTTCTGTTACTTCGATTTTTTCTTTCATCGACTTCTACCTTGACTTCCTCTGTGGCTTCTGTTATTTCGATTTTTTCTTTTTTTATCGACTTCTACCTTGACTTCTTCTATGGTTTCAGTTACTTCGATTTTTTCTTTCATCGACTTCTACCTTGACTTCTTCTATGGCTTCTGTTATTTCGATTTTTTGTTTCATCGACTTCTACCTTGACTTCTTCTATGGCTTCAGTTACTTCGACTTTTTTTTTTTTTTTTTTTATCGACTTCTACCTTGACTTCTTCTATGGCTTCTGTTACTTCGATTTTTTCTTTCATCGACTTCTACCTTGACTTCCTCTATGGCTTCTGTTATTTCGATTTTTTCTTTCATCGACTTCTACCTTGACTTCTTCTATGGCTTCAGTTACTTCGAGTTTTTTTTTTTTTTTTTCTTTTTTTATCGACTTCTACCTTGACTTCTTCTATGGCTTCAGTTACTTCGAGTTTTTTTTTTTTTCTTTTTTTATCGACTTCTACCTTGACTTCTTCTATGGTTTCAGTTACTTCGATTTTTTCTTTCATCGACTTCTACCTTGACTTCTTATATGGCTTCTGTTATTTCGATTTTTTGTTTCATCGACTTCTACCTTGACTTATTCTATGGCTTCAGTTACTTCGACTTTTTTTTTTTTTTTTTTATCGACTTCTACCTTGACTTCTTCTATGGTTTCAGTTACTACGATTTTTTCTTTCATCGACTTCTACCTTGACTTCTTCTATGGCTTCAGTTACTTCGATTTTTTTTTTTTTTTCTTTTTTTATCGACTTCTACCTTGACTTCTTCTATGGTTTCAGTTACTTCGATTTTTTCTTTCATCGACTTCTACCTTGACTTCTTCTATGGCTTCTGTTATTTCGATTTTTTCTTTCATCGACTTCTACCTTGACTTCTTCTATGGTTTCAGTTACTTCCATTTTTTTTTTTTTTTTTTTAATCGACATCTACCTTGACTTCTTCTATGGTTTCAGTTACTTCGATTTTTTCTTTCATCGACTTCTACCTTGACTTCTTCTATGGCTTCTGTTATTTCGATTTTTTCTTTCATCGACTTCTACCTTGACTTCTTCTATGGCTTCTGTTACTTCGATTTTTTCTTTCATCGACTTCTACCTTGACTTCTTCTATGGCTTCTGTTACTTCGATTTTTTCTTTCATCGACTTCTACCTTGACTTCCTCTGTGGCTTCTGTTATTTCGATTTTTTCTTTCATCGACTTCTACCTTGACTTCTTCTATGGCTTCTGTTACTTCGATTTTTTCGTTCATCGACTTCTACCTTGACTTCTTCTATGGCTTCTGTTATTTCGATTTTTTCTTTCATCGACTTCTACCTTGACTTCTTCTATGGCTTCTGTTACTTCGATTTTTTCTTTCATCGACTTCTAGCTTGACTTCTTCTATGGTTTCAGTTACTTCGATTTTTTCTTTCATCGACTTCTACCTAGACTTCCTCTATGGCTTCTGTTATTTCGATTTTTTTTTTATCGACTTCTACCTTGACTTCTTCTATGGCTTCAGTTACTTCGAGTTTTTTTTTTTTTTTTTTCTTTTTTTATCGACTTCTACCTTGACTTCTTCTATGGCTTCAGTTACTTCGAGTTTTTTTTTTTTTTTTTTCTTTTTTTATCGACTTCTAGCTTGACTTCTTCTATGGTTTCAGTTACTTCGATTTTTTATTTCATCGACTTCTACCTTGACTTCCTCTATGGCTTCAGTTACTTCGAGTTTTTTTTTTTTTTTTTTATCGACTTCTACCTTGACTTCTTCTATGCTTTCAGTTACTTCGATTTTTTCTTTCATCGACTTCTACCTTTGACTTCTTCTATGGTTTCAGTTACTTCGATTTTTTCTTTCATCGACTTCTACCTTGACTTCTTCTATGGCTTCTGTTATTTCGATTTTTTGTTTCATCGACTTCTACCTTGACTTCTTCTATGGCTTCAGTTACTTCGACTTTTTTTTTTTTTTTTTTATCGACTTCTACCTTGACTTCTTCTATGGTTTCAGTTACTACGATTTTTTCTTTCATCGACTTCTACCTTGACTTCTTCTATGGCTTCAGTTACTTCGATTTTTTTTTTTTTTTCTTTTTTTATCGACTTCTACCTTGACTTCTTCTATGGTTTCAGTTACTTCGATTTTTTCTTTCATCGACTTCTACCTTGACTTCTTCTATGGCTTCTGTTATTTCGATTTTTTCTTTCATCGACTTCTACCTTGACTTCTTCTATGGCTTCAGTTACTTCAATTTTTTTTTTTTTCTTTCATCGACTTCTACCTTGAATTCTTCTATGGCTTCTGTTTTTCGATTTTTTTTTTATCGACTTCTACCTTGACTTCTTCTATGGCTTCAGTTACTTCGAGTTTTTTTTTTTTTTTTTTTTTTATCGACTTCTACCTTGACTTCTTCTATGGCTTCTGTTACTTCGATTTTTTCTTTCATCGACTTCTACCTTGACTTCTTCTATGGCTTCTGTTACTTCGATTTTTTCTTTCATCGACTTCTACCTTGACTTCTTCTATGGCTTCAGTTACTTCGAGTTTTTTTTATTTTTTTTTTTTTATCGACTTCTACCTTGACTTCTTCTTAGGTTTCAGTTACTTCGATTTTTTCTTTCATCGACTTCTACCTTGACTTCTTCTATGGCTTCTGTTACTTCGATTTTTTCGTTCATCGACTTCTACCTTGACTTCTTCTATGGCTTCTGTTATTTCGATTTTTTCTTTCATCGACTTCTACCTTGACTTCTTCTATGGCTTCTGTTACTTCGATTTTTTCTTTCATCGACTTCTACCTTGACTTCTTCTATGGTTTCAGTTACTTCGATTTTTTCTTTCATCGACTTCTACCTAGACTTCCTCTATGGCTTCTGTTATTTCGATTTTTTCTTTCATCGACTTCTACCTTGACTTCTTCTATGGCTTCTGTTACTTCGATTTTTTCTTTCATCGACTTCTACCTTGACTTCTTCTATGGCTTCAGTTACTTCGAGTTTTTTTTTTTTTTTTTCTTTTTTTATCGACTTCTAGCTTGACTTCTTCTATGGTTTCAGTTACTTCGATTTTTTATTTCATCGACTTCTACCTTGACTTCCTCTATGGCTTCAGTTACTTCGAGTTTTTTTTTTTTTTTTTTTATCGACTTCTACCTTGACTTCTTCTATGGCTTCTTTTACTTCGAGTTTTTCTTTCATCGACTTCTACCTTGACTTCTTCTATGGCTTCTGTTACTTCGAGTTTTTTTTTTTTTTTTTTTTTTATCGACTTCTACCTTGACTTCTTCTATGCTTTCAGTTACTTCGATTTTTTCTTTCATCGACTTCTACCTTTGACTTCTTCTATGGCTTCTGTTACTTCGATTTTTTCTTTCATCGACTTCTACCTTGACTTCCTCTGTGGCTTCTGTTATTTCGATTTTTTCTTTCATCGACTTCTACCTAGACTTCCTCTATGGCTTCTGTTATTTCGATTTTTTCTTTAATCGACTTCTACCTTGACTTCTTCTATGGCTTCAGTTACTTCGAGTTTTTTTTTTTTTTTTTTCTTTTTTTATCGACTTCTACCTTGAATTCTTCTATGGCTTCAGTTACTTCGAGTTTTTTTTTTTTTTCTTTTTTTATCGACTTCTACCTTGACTTCTTCTATGGTTTCAGTTACTTCGATTTTTTCTTTCATCGACTTCTACCTTGACTTCTTCTATGGCTTCTGTTATTTCGATTTTTTGTTTCATCGACTTCTACCTTGACTTCTTCTATGGCTTCAGTTACTTCGACTTTTTTTTTTTTTTTTTTATCGACTTCTACCTTGACTTCTTCTATGGTTTCAGTTACTACGATTTTTTCTTTCATCGACTTCTACCTTGACTTCTTCTATGGCTTCAGTTACTTCGATTTTTTTTTTTTTTTTCTTTTTTTATCGACTTCTACCTTGACTTCTTCTATGGTTTCAGTTACTTCGATTTTTTCTTTCATCGACTTCTACCTTGACTTCTTCTATGGCTTCTGTTATTTCGATTTTTTCTTTCATCGACTTCTACCTTGACTTCTTCTATGGCTTCAGTTACTTCAATTTTTTTTTTTTTTTTTTTAATCGACTTCTACCTTGACTTCTTCTATGGTTTCAGTTACTTCGATTTTTTCTTTCATCGACTTCTACCTTGACTTCTTCTATGGCTTCTGTTACTTCGAGTTTTTTTTTTTTTTTTATCGACTTCTACCTTGACTTCTTCTATGCTTTCAGTTACTTCGATTTTTTCTTTCATCGACTTCTACCTTTGACTTCTTCTATGGCTTCTGTTACTTCGATTTTTTCTTTCATCGACTTCTACCTTGACTTCCTCTGTGGCTTCTGTTATTTCGATTTTTTCTTTCATCGACTTCTACCTTGACTTCTTCTATGGCTTCTGTTACTTCGAGTTTTTTTTTTATTTTTTTTTTTTTTTTTATCGACTTCTACCTTGACTTCTTCTATGGTTTCAGTTACTACGATTTTTTCTTTCATCGACTTCTACCTTGACTTCTTCTATGGCTTCAGTTAGTTCGATTTTTTTTTTTTTTTTCTTTTTTTATCGACTTCTACCTTGACTTCTTCTATGGTTTCAGTTACTTCGATTTTTTCTTTCATCGACTTCTACCTTGACTTCTTCTATGGCTTCTGTTATTTCGATTTTTTCTTTCATCGACTTCTACCTTGACTTCTTCTATGGCTTCAGTTACTTCAATTTTTTTTTTTTTTTTTTTAATCGACTTCTACCTTGACTTCTTCTATGGTTTCAGTTACTTCGATTTTTTCTTTCATCGACTTCTACCTTGACTTCTTCTATGGCTTCTGTTATTTCGATTTTTTCTTTCATCGACTTCTACCTTGACTTCTTCTATGGCTTCTGTTACTTCGATTTTTTCTTTCATCGACTTCTACCTTGACTTCTTCTATGGCTTCTGTTTTTCGATTTTTTTTTTATCGACTTCTAACTTGACTTCTTCTATGGCTTCAGTTACTTCGAGTTTTTTTTTTTTTTTTTTTTTTATCGACTTCTACCTTGACTTCTTCTATGGCTTCTGTTACTTCGATTTTTTCTTTCATCGACTTCTACCTTGACTTCTTCTATGGCTTCAGTTACTTCGAGTTTTTTTTTTTTTTTTTTTTTTATCGACTTCTACCTTGACTTCTTCTATGGTTTCAGTTACTTCGATTTTTTCTTTCATCGACTTCTACCTTGACTTCTTCTATGGCTTCTGTTACTTCGATTTTTTCGTTCATCGACTTCTACCTTGACTTCTGCTATGGCTTCTGTTATTTCGATTTTTTCTTTCATCGACTTCTACCTTGACTTCTTCTATGGCTTCTGTTACTTCGATTTTTTCTTTCATCGACTTCTACCTTGACTTCTTCTATGGTTTCAGTTACTTCGATTTTTTCTTTCATCGACTTCTACCTAGACTTCCTCTATGGCTTCTGTTATTTCGATTTTTTCTTTCATCGACTTCTACCTTGACTTCTTCTATGGCTTCTGTTACTTCGATTTTTTCTTTCATCGACTTCTACCTTGACTTCTTCTATGGCTTCAGTTACTTCGAGTTTTTTTTTTTTTTTTTCTTTTTTTATCGACTTCTAGCTTGACTTCTTCTATGGTTTCAGTTACTTCGATTTTTTATTTCATCGACTTCTACCTTGACTTCCTCTATGGCTTCAGTTACTTCGAGTTTTTTTTTTTTTTTTTTTATCGACTTCTACCTTGACTTCTTCTATGGCTTCTTTTACTTCGATTTTTTCTTTCATCGACTTCTACCTTGACTTCTTCTATGGCTTCTGTTACTTCGATTTTTTTTTTTTTTTTCTTTTTTTATCGACTTCTACCTTGACTTCTTCTATGGTTTCAGTTACTTCGATTTTTTCTTTCATCGACTTCTACCTTGACTTCTTCTATGGCTTCTGTTATTTCGATTTTTTGTTTCATCGACTTCTACCTTGACTTCTTCTATGGTTTCAGTTACTTCGACTTTTTTTTTTTTTTTTTTATCGACTTCTACCTTGACTTCTTCTATGGTTTCAGTTACTTCGATTTTTTCTTTCATCGACTTCTACCTTGACTTCTTCTATGGCTTCAGTTACTTGGTTTTTTTTTTTTTTTTTTTTTTTTTATCGACTTCTACCTTGACTTCTTCTATGGCTTCTGTTATTTCGATTTTTTCTTTCATCGACTTCTACCTTGACTTCTTCTATGGCTTCAGTTACTTCGAGTTTTATTTTATTTTTTTTTTTTATCGACTTCTACCTTGACTTCTTCTATGGTTTCAGTTACTTCGATTTTTTCTTTCATCGACTTCTACCTTGACTTCTTATATGGCTTCTGTTATTTCGATTTTTTGTTTCATCGACTTCTACCTTGACTTCTTCTATGGCTTCAGTTACTTCGACTTTTTTTTTTTTTTTTTTATCGACTTCTACCTTGACTTCTTCTATGGCTTCAGTTACTTCGAGTTTTTTTTTTTTTTTTTTCTTTTTTTTTCGACTTCTACCTTGACTTCTTCTATGGTTTCAGTTACTTCGATTTTTTCTTTCATCGACTTCTACCTTGACTTCCTCTATGGCTTCTGTTATTTCGATTTTTTCTTTCATCGACTTCTACCTTGACTTCTTCTATGGTTTCAGTTACTTCGATTTTTTCTTTCATCGACTTCTACCTAGACTTCCTCTATGGCTTCTGTTATTTCGATTTTTTCTTTCATCGACTTCTACCTTGACTTCTTCTATGGCTTCTGTTACTTCGATTTTTTCTTTCATCAGCTTCTACCTTGACTTCTTCTATGGTTTCAGTTACTTCGATTTTTTCTTTCATCGACTTCTACCTTGACTTCTTCTATGGCTTCAGTTACTTCGAGTTTTTTTTTTTTTTTTTCTTTTTTTATCGACTTCTACCTTGACTTCTTCTATGGTTTCAGTTACTTCGATTTTTTCTTTCATCGACTTCTACCTTTGACTTCTTCTATGGCTTCTGTTCCTTCGATTTTTTCTTTCATCGACTTCTACCTTGACTTCCTCTATGGCTTCTGTTATTTCGATTTTTTCTTTCATCGACTTCTACCTTGACTTCTTCTATGGCTTCTGTTACTTCGATTTTTTCTTTCATCGACTTCTACCTTGACTTCTTCTATGGCTTCTGTTTTTCGATTTTTTTTTATCGACTTCTACCTTGACTTCTTCTATGGCTTCAGTTACTTCGAGTTTTTTTTTTTTTTTTTTCTTTTTTTATCGACTTCTAGCTTGACTTCTTCTATGGTTTCAGTTACTTCGATTTTTTATTTCATCGACTTCTACCTTGACTTCCTCTATGGCTTCAGTTACTTCGAGTTTTTTTTTTTTTTTTTTTATCGACTTCTACCTTGACTTCTTCTATGGCTTCTTTTACTTCGATTTTTTCTTTCATCGACTTCTACCTTGACTTCTTCTATGGCTTCTGTTATTTCGATTTTTTCTTTCATCGACTTCTACCTTGACTTCTTCTATGGCTTCAGTTACTTCAATTTTTTTTTTTTTTTTTTTAATCGACTTCTACCTTGACTTCTTCTATGGTTTCAGTTACTTCGATTTTTTCTTTCATCGACTTCTACCTTGACTTCTTCTATGGCTTCTGTTATTTCGATTTTTTCTTTCATCGACTTCTACCTTGACTTCTTCTATGGCTTCTGTTACTTCGATTTTTTCTTTCATCGACTTCTACCTTGACTTCTTCTATGGCTTCTGTTTTTCGATTTTTTTTTTATCGACTTCTAACTTGACTTCTTCTATGGCTTCAGTTACTTCGAGTTTTTTTTTTTTTTTTTTTTTTATCGACTTCTACCTTGACTTCTTCTATGGCTTCTGTTACTTCGATTTTTTCTTTCATCGACTTCTACCTTGACTTCTTCTATGGCTTCAGTTACTTCGAGTTTTTTTTTTTTTTTTTTTTTTATCGACTTCTACCTTGACTTCTTCTATGGTTTCAGTTACTTCGATTTTTTCTTTCATCGACTTCTACCTTGACTTCTTCTATGGCTTCTGTTACTTCGATTTTTTCGTTCATCGACTTCTACCTTGACTTCTTCTATGGCTTCTGTTATTTCGATTTTTTCTTTCATCGACTTCTACCTTGACTTCTTCTATGGCTTCTGTTACTTCGATTTTTTCTTTCATCGACTTCTACCTTGACTTCTTCTATGGTTTCAGTTACTTCGATTTTTTCTTTCATCGACTTCTACCTAGACTTCCTCTATGGCTTCTGTTATTTCGATTTTTTCTTTCATCGACTTCTACCTTGACTTCTTCTATGGCTTCTGTTACTTCGATTTTTTCTTTCATCGACTTCTACCTTGACTTCTTCTATGGCTTCAGTTACTTCGAGTTTTTTTTTTTTTTTTTCTTTTTTTATCGACTTCTAGCTTGACTTCTTCTATGGTTTCAGTTACTTCGATTTTTTATTTCATCGACTTCTACCTTGACTTCCTCTATGGCTTCAGTTACTTCGAGTTTTTTTTTTTTTTTTTTTATCGACTTCTACCTTGACTTCTTCTATGGCTTCTTTTACTTCGATTTTTTCTTTCATCGACTTCTACCTTGACTTCTTCTATGGCTTCTGTTACTTCGATTTTTTTTTTTTTTTTCTTTTTTTATCGACTTCTACCTTGACTTCTTCTATGGTTTCAGTTACTTCGATTTTTTCTTTCATCGACTTCTACCTTGACTTCTTCTATGGCTTCTGTTATTTCGATTTTTTGTTTCATCGACTTCTACCTTGACTTCTTCTATGGTTTCAGTTACTTCGACTTTTTTTTTTT
Source organism: Cirrhinus molitorella (assembly GCA_033026305.1). Taxonomy (NCBI): domain Eukaryota; kingdom Metazoa; phylum Chordata; class Actinopteri; order Cypriniformes; family Cyprinidae; genus Cirrhinus; species Cirrhinus molitorella. Next base: position 1,238,163 of record CM065129.1, read on the forward strand.
TTTTTTTATCGACTTCTACCTTGACTTCTTCTATGGTTTCAGTTACTTCGATTTTTTCTTTCATCGACTTCTACCTTGACTTCTTCTATGGCTTCAGTTACTTGGTTTTTTTTTTTTTTTTTTTTTTTTTATCGACTTCTACCTTGACTTCTTCTATGGCTTCTGTTATTTCGATTTTTTCTTTCATCGACTTCTACCTTGACTTCTTCTATGGCTTCAGTTACTTCGAGTTTTATTTTATTTTTTTTTTTTATCGACTTCTACCTTGACTTCTTCTATGGTTTCAGTTACTTCGATTTTTTCTTTCATCGACTTCTACCTTGACTTCTTATATGGCTTCTGTTATTTCGATTTTTTGTTTCATCGACTTCTACCTTGACTTCTTCTATGGCTTCAGTTACTTCGACTTTTTTTTTTTTTTTTTTATCGACTTCTACCTTGACTTCTTCTATGGCTTCAGTTACTTCGAGTTTTTTTTTTTTTTTTTTCTTTTTTTTTCGACTTCTACCTTGACTTCTTCTATGGTTTCAGTTACTTCGATTTTTTCTTTCATCGACTTCTACCTTGACTTCCTCTATGGCTTCTGTTATTTCGATTTTTTCTTTCATCGACTTCTACCTTGACTTCTTCTATGGTTTCAGTTACTTCGATTTTTTCTTTCATCGACTTCTACCTAGACTTCCTCTATGGCTTCTGTTATTTCGATTTTTTCTTTCATCGACTTCTACCTTGACTTCTTCTATGGCTTCTGTTACTTCGATTTTTTCTTTCATCAGCTTCTACCTTGACTTCTTCTATGGTTTCAGTTACTTCGATTTTTTCTTTCATCGACTTCTACCTTGACTTCTTCTATGGCTTCAGTTACTTCGAGTTTTTTTTTTTTTTTTTCTTTTTTTATCGACTTCTACCTTGACTTCTTCTATGGTTTCAGTTACTTCGATTTTTTCTTTCATCGACTTCTACCTTTGACTTCTTCTATGGCTTCTGTTCCTTCGATTTTTTCTTTCATCGACTTCTACCTTGACTTCCTCTATGGCTTCTGTTATTTCGATTTTTTCTTTCATCGACTTCTACCTTGACTTCTTCTATGGCTTCTGTTACTTCGATTTTTTCTTTCATCGACTTCTACCTTGACTTCTTCTATGGCTTCTGTTTTTCGATTTTTTTTTATCGACTTCTACCTTGACTTCTTCTATGGCTTCAGTTACTTCGAGTTTTTTTTTTTTTTTTTTCTTTTTTTATCGACTTCTAGCTTGACTTCTTCTATGGTTTCAGTTACTTCGATTTTTTATTTCATCGACTTCTACCTTGACTTCCTCTATGGCTTCAGTTACTTCGAGTTTTTTTTTTTTTTTTTTTATCGACTTCTACCTTGACTTCTTCTATGGCTTCTTTTACTTCGATTTTTTCTTTCATCGACTTCTACCTTGACTTCTTCTATGGCTTCTGTTACTTCAAATTTTTTTTTTTTTTTTTTTTTTATCGACTTCTACCTTGACTTCTTCTATGCTTTCAGTTACTTCGATTTTTTCTTTCATCGACTTCTACCTTTGACTTCTTCTATGGCTTCTGTTACTTCGATTTTTTCTTTCATCGACTTCTACCTTGACTTCCTCTGTGGCTTCTGTTATTTCGATTTTTTCTTTTTTTATCGACTTCTACCTTGACTTCTTCTATGGTTTCAGTTACTTCGATTTTTTCTTTCATCGACTTCTACCTTGACTTCTTCTATGGCTTCTGTTATTTCGATTTTTTGTTTCATCGACTTCTACCTTGACTTCTTCTATGGCTTCAGTTACTTCGACTTTTTTTTTTTTTTTTTTTATCGACTTCTACCTTGACTTCTTCTATGGCTTCTGTTACTTCGATTTTTTCTTTCATCGACTTCTACCTTGACTTCCTCTATGGCTTCTGTTATTTCGATTTTTTCTTTCATCGACTTCTACCTTGACTTCTTCTATGGCTTCAGTTACTTCGAGTTTTTTTTTTTTTTTTTCTTTTTTTATCGACTTCTACCTTGACTTCTTCTATGGCTTCAGTTACTTCGAGTTTTTTTTTTTTTTCTTTTTTTATCGACTTCTACCTTGACTTCTTCTATGGTTTCAGTTACTTCGATTTTTTCTTTCATCGACTTCTACCTTGACTTCTTATATGGCTTCTGTTATTTCGATTTTTTGTTTCATCGACTTCTACCTTGACTTATTCTATGGCTTCAGTTACTTCGACTTTTTTTTTTTTTTTTTTATCGACTTCTACCTTGACTTCTTCTATGGTTTCAGTTACTACGATTTTTTCTTTCATCGACTTCTACCTTGACTTCTTCTATGGCTTCAGTTACTTCGATTTTTTTTTTTTTTTCTTTTTTTATCGACTTCTACCTTGACTTCTTCTATGGTTTCAGTTACTTCGATTTTTTCTTTCATCGACTTCTACCTTGACTTCTTCTATGGCTTCTGTTATTTCGATTTTTTCTTTCATCGACTTCTACCTTGACTTCTTCTATGGCTTCAGTTACTTCCATTTTTTTTTTTTTTTTTTTAATCGACATCTACCTTGACTTCTTCTATGGTTTCAGTTACTTCGATTTTTTCTTTCATCGACTTCTACCTTGACTTCTTCTATGGCTTCTTTTATTTCGATTTTTTCTTTCATCGACTTCTACCTTGACTTCTTCTATGGCTTCTGTTACTTCGATTTTTTCTTTCATCGACTTCTACCTTGACTTCTTCTATGGCTTCTGTTACTTCGATTTTTTCTTTCATCGACTTCTACCTTGACTTCCTCTGTGGCTTCTGTTATTTCGATTTTTTCTTTCATCGACTTCTACCTTGACTTCTTCTATGGCTTCTGTTACTTCGATTTTTTCGTTCATCGACTTCTACCTTGACTTCTTCTATGGCTTCTGTTATTTCGATTTTTTCTTTCATCGACTTCTACCTTGACTTCTTCTATGGCTTCTGTTACTTCGATTTTTTCTTTCATCGACTTCTAGCTTGACTTCTTCTATGGTTTCAGTTACTTCGATTTTTTCTTTCATCGACTTCTACCTAGACTTCCTCTATGGCTTCTGTTATTTCGATTTTTTCTTTCATCGACTTCTACCTTGACTTCTTCTATGGCTTCTGTTTTTCGATTTTTTTTTTATCGACTTCTACCTTGACTTCTTCTATGGCTTCAGTTACTTCGAGTTTTTTTTTTTTTTTTTTCTTTTTTTATCGACTTCTAGCTTGACTTCTTCTATGGTTTCAGTTACTTCGATATTTTATTTCATCGACTTCTACCTTGACTTCCTCTATGGCTTCAGTTACTTCGAGTTTTTTTTTTTTTTTTTTATCGACTTCTACCTTGACTTCTTCTATGGCTTCTTTTACTTCGATTTTTTCTTTCATCGACTTGTACCTTGACTTCTTCTATGGCTTCTATTACTTCGAGTTTTTTTTTTTTTTTTTTTTTTATCGACTTCTACCTTGACTTCTTCTATGCTTTCAGTTACTTCGATTTTTTCTTTCATCGACTTCTACCTTTGACTTCTTCTATGGTTTCAGTTACTTCGATTTTTTCTTTCATCGACTTCTACCTTGACTTCTTCTATGGCTTCTGTTATTTCGATTTTTTGTTTCATCGACTTCTACCTTGACTTCTTCTATGGCTTCAGTTACTTCGACTTTTTTTTTTTTTTTTTTATCGACTTCTACCTTGACTTCTTCTATGGTTTCAGTTACTACGATTTTTTCTTTCATCGACTTCTACCTTGACTTCTTCTATGGCTTCAGTTACTTCGATTTTTTTTTTTTTTTCTTTTTTTATCGACTTCTACCTTGACTTCTTCTATGGTTTCAGTTACTTCGATTTTTTCTTTCATCGACTTCTACCTTGACTTCTTCTATGGCTTCTGTTATTTCGATTTTTTCTTTCATCGACTTCTACCTTGACTTCTTCTATGGCTTCAGTTACTTCAATTTTTTTTTTTTTTCTTTCATCGACTTCTACCTTGAATTCTTCTATGGCTTCTGTTTTTCGATTTTTTTTTTATCGACTTCTACCTTGACTTCTTCTATGGCTTCAGTTACTTCGAGTTTTTTTTTTTTTTTTTTTTTATCGACTTCTACCTTGACTTCTTCTATGGCTTCTGTTACTTCGATTTTTTCTTTCATCGACTTCTACCTTGACTTCTTCTATGGCTTCAGTTACTTCGAGTTTTTTTTATTTTTTTTTTTTTATCGACTTCTACCTTGACTTCTTCTTAGGTTTCAGTTACTTCGATTTTTTCTTTCATCGACTTCTACCTTGACTTCTTCTATGGCTTCTGTTACTTCGATTTTTTCGTTCATCGACTTCTACCTTGACTTCTTCTATGGCTTCTGTTATTTCGATTTTTTCTTTCATCGACTTCTACCTTGACTTCTTCTATGGCTTCTGTTACTTCGATTTTTTCTTTCATCGACTTCTACCTTGACTTCTTCTATGGTTTCAGTTACTTCGATTTTTTCTTTCATCGACTTCTACCTAGACTTCCTCTATGGCTTCTGTTATTTCGATTTTTTCTTTCATCGACTTCTACCTTGACTTCTTCTATGGCTTCTGTTACTTCGATTTTTTCTTTCATCGACTTCTACCTTGACTTCTTCTATGGCTTCAGTTACTTCGAGTTTTTTTTTTTTTTTTTCTTTTTTTATCGACTTCTAGCTTGACTTCTTCTATGGTTTCAGTTACTTCGATTTTTTATTTCATCGACTTCTACCTTGACTTCCTCTATGGCTTCAGTTACTTCGAGTTTTTTTTTTTTTTTTTTTATCGACTTCTACCTTGACTTCTTCTATGGCTTCTTTTACTTCGAGTTTTTCTTTCATCGACTTCTACCTTGACTTCTTCTATGGCTTCTGTTACTTCGAGTTTTTTTTTTTTTTTTTTTTTTATCGACTTCTACCTTGACTTCTTCTATGCTTTCAGTTACTTCGATTTTTTCTTTCATCGACTTCTACCTTTGACTTCTTCTATGGCTTCTGTTACTTCGATTTTTTCTTTCATCGACTTCTACCTTGACTTCCTCTGTGGCTTCTGTTATTTCGATTTTTTCTTTCATCGACTTCTACCTAGACTTCCTCTATGGCTTCTGTTATTTCGATTTTTTCTTTAATCGACTTCTACCTTGACTTCTTCTATGGCTTCAGTTACTTCGAGTTTTTTTTTTTTTTTTTTCTTTTTTTATCGACTTCTACCTTGAATTCTTCTATGGCTTCAGTTACTTCGAGTTTTTTTTTTTTTTCTTTTTTTATCGACTTCTACCTTGACTTCTTCTATGGTTTCAGTTACTTCGATTTTTTCTTTCATCGACTTCTACCTTGACTTCTTCTATGGCTTCTGTTATTTCGATTTTTTGTTTCATCGACTTCTACCTTGACTTCTTCTATGGCTTCAGTTACTTCGACTTTTTTTTTTTTTTTTTTATCGACTTCTACCTTGACTTCTTCTATGGTTTCAGTTACTACGATTTTTTCTTTCATCGACTTCTACCTTGACTTCTTCTATGGCTTCAGTTACTTCGATTTTTTTTTTTTTTTTCTTTTTTTATCGACTTCTACCTTGACTTCTTCTATGGTTTCAGTTACTTCGATTTTTTCTTTCATCGACTTCTACCTTGACTTCTTCTATGGCTTCTGTTATTTCGATTTTTTCTTTCATCGACTTCTACCTTGACTTCTTCTATGGCTTCAGTTACTTCAATTTTTTTTTTTTTTTTTTTAATCGACTTCTACCTTGACTTCTTCTATGGTTTCAGTTACTTCGATTTTTTCTTTCATCGACTTCTACCTTGACTTCTTCTATGGCTTCTGTTACTTCGAGTTTTTTTTTTTTTTTTATCGACTTCTACCTTGACTTCTTCTATGCTTTCAGTTACTTCGATTTTTTCTTTCATCGACTTCTACCTTTGACTTCTTCTATGGCTTCTGTTACTTCGATTTTTTCTTTCATCGACTTCTACCTTGACTTCCTCTGTGGCTTCTGTTATTTCGATTTTTTCTTTCATCGACTTCTACCTTGACTTCTTCTATGGCTTCTGTTACTTCGAGTTTTTTTTTAATTTTTTTTTTTTTTTTTATCGACTTCTACCTTGACTTCTTCTATGGTTTCAGTTACTACGATTTTTTCTTTCATCGACTTCTACCTTGACTTCTTCTATGGCTTCAGTTAGTTCGATTTTTTTTTTTTTTTTCTTTTTTTATCGACTTCTACCTTGACTTCTTCTATGGTTTCAGTTACTTCGATTTTTTCTTTCATCGACTTCTACCTTGACTTCTTCTATGGCTTCTGTTATTTCGATTTTTTCTTTCATCGACTTCTACCTTGACTTCTTCTATGGCTTCAGTTACTTCAATTTTTTTTTTTTTTTTTTTAATCGACTTCTACCTTGACTTCTTCTATGGTTTCAGTTACTTCGATTTTTTCTTTCATCGACTTCTACCTTGACTTCTTCTATGGCTTCTGTTATTTCGATTTTTTCTTTCATCGACTTCTACCTTGACTTCTTCTATGGCTTCTGTTACTTCGATTTTTTCTTTCATCGACTTCTACCTTGACTTCTTCTATGGCTTCTGTTTTTCGATTTTTTTTTTATCGACTTCTAACTTGACTTCTTCTATGGCTTCAGTTACTTCGAGTTTTTTTTTTTTTTTTTTTTTTATCGACTTCTACCTTGACTTCTTCTATGGCTTTTGTTACTTCGATTTTTTCTTTCATCGACTTCTACCTTGACTTCTTCTATGGCTTCAGTTACTTCGAGTTTTTTTTTTTTTTTTTTTTTTATCGACTTCTACCTTGACTTCTTCTATGGTTTCAGTTACTTCGATTTTTTCTTTCATCGACTTCTACCTTGACTTCTTCTATGGCTTCTGTTACTTCGATTTTTTCGTTCATCGACTTCTACCTTGACTTCTTCTATGGCTTCTGTTATTTCGATTTTTTCTTTCATCGACTTCTACCTTGACTTCTTCTATGGCTTCTGTTACTTTGATTTTTTCTTTCATCGACTTCTACCTTGACTTCTTCTATGGTTTCAGTTACTTCGATTTTTTCTTTCATCGACTTCTACCTAGACTTCCTCTATGGCTTCTGTTATTTCGATTTTTTCTTTCATCGACTTCTACCTTGACTTCTTCTATGGCTTCTGTTACTTCGAGTTTTTTTTTTTTTTTTTTTTTATCGACTTCTACCTTGACTTCTTCTATGGCTTCAGTTACTTCGAGTTTTTTTTTTTTTTTTTTCTTTTTTTATCGACTTCTAGCTTGACTTCTTCTATGGTTTCAGTTACTTCGATTTTTTATTTCATCGACTTCTACCTTGACTTCCTCTATGGCTTCAGTTACTTCGAGTTTTTTTTTTTTTTTTTTTATCGACTTCTACCTTGACTTCTTCTATGGCTTCTTTTACTTCGAGTTTTTCTTTCATCGACTTCTACCTTGACTTCTTCTATGGCTTCTGTTACTTCGAGTTTTTTTTTTTTTTTTTTTTTTATCGACTTCTACCTTGACTTCTTCTATGCTTTCAGTTACTTCGATTTTTTCTTTCATCGACTTCTACCTTTGACTTCTTCTATGGCTTCTGTTACTTCGATTTTTTCTTTCATCGACTTCTACCTTGACTTCCTCTGTGGCTTCTGTTATTTCGATTTTTTCTTTCATCGACTTCTACCTAGACTTCCTCTATGGCTTCTGTTATTTCGATTTTTTCTTTAATCGACTTCTACCTTGACTTCTTCTATGGCTTCAGTTACTTCGAGTTTTTTTTTTTTTTTTTTTCTTTTTTTATCGACTTCTACCTTGAATTCTTCTATGGCTTCAGTTACTTCGAGTTTTTTTTTTTTTTCTTTTTTTATCGACTTCTACCTTGACTTCTTCTATGGTTTCAGTTACTTCGATTTTTTCTTTCATCGACTTCTACCTTGACTTCTTCTATGGCTTCTGTTATTTCGATTTTTTGTTTCATCGACTTCTACCTTGACTTCTTCTATGGCTTCAGTTACTTCGACTTTTTTTTTTTTTTTTTTATCGACTTCTACCTTGACTTCTTCTATGGTTTCAGTTACTACGATTTTTTCTTTCATCGACTTCTACCTTGACTTCTTCTATGGCTTCAGTTACTTCGATTTTTTTTTTTTTTTTCTTTTTTTATCGACTTCTACCTTGACTTCTTCTATGGTTTCAGTTACTTCGATTTTTTCTTTCATCGACTTCTACCTTGACTTCTTCTATGGCTTCTGTTATTTCGATTTTTTCTTTCATCGACTTCTACCTTGACTTCTTCTATGGCTTCAGTTACTTCAATTTTTTTTTTTTTTTTTTTAATCGACTTCTACCTTGACTTCTTCTATGGTTTCAGTTACTTCGATTTTTTCTTTCATCGACTTCTACCTTGACTTCTTCTATGGCTTCTGTTACTTCGGGTTTTTTTTTTTTTTTTATCGACTTCTACCTTGACTTCTTCTATGCTTTCAGTTACTTCGATTTTTTCTTTCATCGACTTCTACCTTTGACTTCTTCTATGGCTTCTGTTACTTCGATTTTTTCTTTCATCGACTTCTACCTTGACTTCCTCTGTGGCTTCTGTTATTTCGATTTTTTCTTTCATCGACTTCTACCTTGACTTCTTCTATGGCTTCTGTTACTTCGATTTTTTCTTTCATCGACTTCTACCTTGACTTCTTCTATGGCTTCAGTTACTTCGAGTTTTTTTTATTTTTTTTTTTTTATCGACTTCTACCTTGACTTCTTCTTAGGTTTCAGTTACTTCGATTTTTTCTTTCATCGACTTCTACCTTGACTTCTTCTATGGCTTCTGTTACTTCGATTTTTTCGTTCATCGACTTCTACCTTGACTTCTTCTATGGCTTCTGTTATTTCGATTTTTTCTTTCATCGACTTCTACCTTGACTTCTTCTATGGCTTCTGTTACTTCGATTTTTTCTTTCATCGACTTCTACCTTGACTTCTTCTATGGTTTCAGTTACTTCGATTTTTTCTTTCATCGACTTCTACCTAGACTTCCTCTATGGCTTCTGTTATTTCGATTTTTTCTTTCATCGACTTCTACCTTGACTTCTTCTATGGCTTCTGTTACTTCGATTTTTTCTTTCATCGACTTCTACCTTGACTTCTTCTATGGCTTCAGTTACTTCGAGTTTTTTTTTTTTTTTTTCTTTTTTTATCGACTTCTAGCTTGACTTCTTCTATGGTTTCAGTTACTTCGATTTTTTATTTCATCGACTTCTACCTTGACTTCCTCTATGGCTTCAGTTACTTCGAGTTTTTTTTTTTTTTTTTTTATCGACTTCTACCTTGACTTCTTCTATGGCTTCTTTTACTTCGAGTTTTTCTTTCATCGACTTCTACCTTGACTTCTTCTATGGCTTCTGTTACTTCGAGTTTTTTTTTTTTTTTTTTTTTTATCGACTTCTACCTTGACTTCTTCTATGCTTTCAGTTACTTCGATTTTTTCTTTCATCGACTTCTACCTTTGACTTCTTCTATGGCTTCTGTTACTTCGATTTTTTCTTTCATCGACTTCTACCTTGACTTCCTCTGTGGCTTCTGTTATTTCGATTTTTTCTTTCATCGACTTCTACCTAGACTTCCTCTATGGCTTCTGTTATTTCGATTTTTTCTTTAATCGACTTCTACCTTGACTTCTTCTATGGCTTCAGTTACTTCGAGTTTTTTTTTTTTTTTTTTCTTTTTTTATCGACTTCTACCTTGAATTCTTCTATGGCTTCAGTTACTTCGAGTTTTTTTTTTTTTTCTTTTTTTATCGACTTCTACCTTGACTTCTTCTATGGTTTCAGTTACTTCGATTTTTTCTTTCATCGACTTCTACCTTGACTTCTTCTATGGCTTCTGTTATTTCGATTTTTTGTTTCATCGACTTCTACCTTGACTTCTTCTATGGCTTCAGTTACTTCGACTTTTTTTTTTTTTTTTTTATCGACTTCTACCTTGACTTCTTCTATGGTTTCAGTTACTACGATTTTTTCTTTCATCGACTTCTACCTTGACTTCTTCTATGGCTTCAGTTACTTCGATTTTTTTTTTTTTTTTCTTTTTTTATCGACTTCTACCTTGACTTCTTCTATGGTTTCAGTTACTTCGATTTTTTCTTTCATCGACTTCTACCTTGACTTCTTCTATGGCTTCTGTTATTTCGATTTTTTCTTTCATCGACTTCTACCTTGACTTCTTCTATGGCTTCAGTTACTTCAATTTTTTTTTTTTTTTTTTTAATCGACTTCTACCTTGACTTCTTCTATGGTTTCAGTTACTTCGATTTTTTCTTTCATCGACTTCTACCTTGACTTCTTCTATGGCTTCTGTTACTTCGAGTTTTTTTTTTTTTTTTATCGACTTCTACCTTGACTTCTTCTATGCTTTCAGTTACTTCGATTTTTTCTTTCATCGACTTCTACCTTTGACTTCTTCTATGGCTTCTGTTACTTCGATTTTTTCTTTCATCGACTTCTACCTTGACTTCCTCTGTGGCTTCTGTTATTTCGATTTTTTCTTTCATCGACTTCTACCTTGACTTCTTCTATGGCTTCTGTTACTTCGAGTTTTTTTTTAATTTTTTTTTTTTTTTTTATCGACTTCTACCTTGACTTCTTCTATGGTTTCAGTTACTACGATTTTTTCTTTCATCGACTTCTACCTTGACTTCTTCTATGGCTTCAGTTAGTTCGATTTTTTTTTTTTTTTTCTTTTTTTATCGACTTCTACCTTGACTTCTTCTATGGTTTCAGTTACTTCGATTTTTTCTTTCATCGACTTCTACCTTGACTTCTTCTATGGCTTCTGTTATTTCGATTTTTTCTTTCATCGACTTCTACCTTGACTTCTTCTATGGCTTCAGTTACTTCAATTTTTTTTTTTTTTTTTTTAATCGACTTCTACCTTGACTTCTTCTATGGTTTCAGTTACTTCGATTTTTTCTTTCATCGACTTCTACCTTGACTTCTTCTATGGCTTCTGTTATTTCGATTTTTTCTTTCATCGACTTCTACCTTGACTTCTTCTATGGCTTCTGTTACTTCGATTTTTTCTTTCATCGACTTCTACCTTGACTTCTTCTATGGCTTCTGTTTTTCGATTTTTTTTTTATCGACTTCTAACTTGACTTCTTCTATGGCTTCAGTTACTTCGAGTTTTTTTTTTTTTTTTTTTTTTATCGACTTCTACCTTGACTTCTTCTATGGCTTTTGTTACTTCGATTTTTTCTTTCATCGACTTCTACCTTGACTTCTTCTATGGCTTCAGTTACTTCGAGTTTTTTTTTTTTTTTTTTTTTTATCGACTTCTACCTTGACTTCTTCTATGGTTTCAGTTACTTCGATTTTTTCTTTCATCGACTTCTACCTTGACTTCTTCTATGGCTTCTGTTACTTCGATTTTTTCGTTCATCGACTTCTACCTTGACTTCTTCTATGGCTTCTGTTATTTCGATTTTTTCTTTCATCGACTTCTACCTTGACTTCTTCTATGGCTTCTGTTACTTTGATTTTTTCTTTCATCGACTTCTACCTTGACTTCTTCTATGGTTTCAGTTACTTCGATTTTTTCTTTCATCGACTTCTACCTAGACTTCCTCTATGGCTTCTGTTATTTCGATTTTTTCTTTCATCGACTTCTACCTTGACTTCTTCTATGGCTTCTGTTACTTCGAGTTTTTTTTTTTTTTTTTTTTTTATCGACTTCTACCTTGACTTCTTCTATGGCTTCAGTTACTTCGAGTTTTTTTTTTTTTTTTTTCTTTTTTTATCGACTTCTAGCTTGACTTCTTCTATGGTTTCAGTTACTTCGATTTTTTATTTCATCGACTTCTACCTTGACTTCCTCTATGGCTTCAGTTACTTCGAGTTTTTTTTTTTTTTTTTTTATCGACTTCTACCTTGACTTCTTCTATGGCTTCTTTTACTTCGAGTTTTTCTTTCATCGACTTCTACCTTGACTTCTTCTATGGCTTCTGTTACTTCGAGTTTTTTTTTTTTTTTTTTTTTTATCGACTTCTACCTTGACTTCTTCTATGCTTTCAGTTACTTCGATTTTTTCTTTCATCGACTTCTACCTTTGACTTCTTCTATGGCTTCTGTTACTTCGATTTTTTCTTTCATCGACTTCTACCTTGACTTCCTCTGTGGCTTCTGTTATTTCGATTTTTTCTTTCATCGACTTCTACCTAGACTTCCTCTATGGCTTCTGTTATTTCGATTTTTTCTTTAATCGACTTCTACCTTGACTTCTTCTATGGCTTCAGTTACTTCGAGTTTTTTTTTTTTTTTTTTTCTTTTTTTATCGACTTCTACCTTGAATTCTTCTATGGCTTCAGTTACTTCGAGTTTTTTTTTTTTTTCTTTTTTTATCGACTTCTACCTTGACTTCTTCTATGGTTTCAGTTACTTCGATTTTTTCTTTCATCGACTTCTACCTTGACTTCTTCTATGGCTTCTGTTATTTCGATTTTTTGTTTCATCGACTTCTACCTTGACTTCTTCTATGGCTTCAGTTACTTCGACTTTTTTTTTTTTTTTTTTATCGACTTCTACCTTGACTTCTTCTATGGTTTCAGTTACTACGATTTTTTCTTTCATCGACTTCTACCTTGACTTCTTCTATGGCTTCAGTTACTTCGATTTTTTTTTTTTTTTTTTTTTTTTATCGACTTCTACCTTGACTTCTTCTATGGCTTCTGTTATTTCGATTTTTTCTTTCATCGACTTCTACCTTGACTTCTTCTATGGTTTCAGTTACTTCGATTTTTTCTTTCATCGACTTCTACCTTGACTTCTTCTATGGCTTCTGTTACTTCGAGTTTTTTTTTTTTTTTTATCGACTTCTACCTTGACTTCTTCTATGCTTTCAGTTACTTCGATTTTTTCTTTCATCGACTTCTACCTTTGACTTCTTCTATGGCTTCTGTTACTTCGATTTTTTCTTTCATCGACTTCTACCTTGACTTCCTCTGTGGCTTCTGTTATTTCGATTTTTTCTTTCATCGACTTCTACCTTGACTTCTTCTATGGCTTCTGTTACTTCGAGTTTTTTTTTAATTTTTTTTTTTTTTTTTTATCGACTTCTACCTTGACTTCTTCTATGGTTTCAGTTACTACGATTTTTTCTTTCATCGACTTCTACCTTGACTTCTTCTATGGCTTCAGTTAGTTCGATTTTTTTTTTTTTTTTCTTTTTTTATCGACTTCTACCTTGACTTCTTCTATGGTTTCAGTTACTTCGATTTTTTCTTTCATCGACTTCTACCTTGACTTCTTCTATGGCTTCTGTTATTTCGATTTTTTCTTTCATCGACTTCTACCTTGACTTCTTCTATGGCTTCAGTTACTTCAATTTTTTTTTTTTTTTTTTTAATCGACTTCTACCTTGACTTCTTCTATGGTTTCAGTTACTTCGATTTTTTCTTTCATCGACTTCTACCTTGACTTCTTCTATGGCTTCTGTTATTTCGATTTTTTCTTTCATCGACTTCTACCTTGACTTCTTCTATGGCTTCTGTTACTTCGATTTTTTCTTTCATCGACTTCTACCTTGACTTCTTCTATGGCTTCTGTTTTTCGATTTTTTTTTTATCGACTTCTAACTTGACTTCTTCTATGGCTTCAGTTACTTCGAGTTTTTTTTTTTTTTTTTTTTTTATCGACTTCTACCTTGACTTCTTCTATGGCTTCTGTTACTTCGATTTTTTCTTTCATCGACTTCTACCTTGACTTCTTCTATGGCTTCAGTTACTTCGAGTTTTTTTTTTTTTTTTTTTTTTATCGACTTCTACCTTGACTTCTTCTATGGTTTCAGTTACTTCGATTTTTTCTTTCATCGACTTCTACCTTGACTTCTTCTATGGCTTCTGTTACTTCGATTTTTTCGTTCATCGACTTCTACCTTGACTTCTTCTATGGCTTCTGTTATTTCGATTTTTTCTTTCATCGACTTCTACCTTGACTTCTTCTATGGCTTCTGTTACTTCGATTTTTTCTTTCATCGACTTCTACCTTGACTTCTTCTATGGCTTCAGTTACTTCGACTTTTTTTTTTTTTTTTTTTATCGACTTCTACCTTGACTTCTTCTATGGCTTCAGTTACTTCGAGTTTTTTTTTTTTTTTTTTCTTTTTTTTTCGACTTCTACCTTGACTTCTTCTATGGTTTCAGTTACTTCGATTTTTTCTTTCATCGACTTCTACCTTGACTTCCTCTATGGCTTCTGTTATTTCGATTTTTTCTTTCATCGACTTCTACCTTGACTTCTTCTATGGTTTCAGTTACTTCGATTTTTTCTTTCATCGACTTCTACCTAGACTTCCTCTATGGCTTCTGTTATTTCGATTTTTTCTTTCATCGACTTCTACCTTGACTTCTTCTATGGCTTCTGTTACTTCGATTTTTTCTTTCATCAGCTTCTACCTTGACTTCTTCTATGGTTTCAGTTACTTCGATTTTTTCTTTCATCGACTTCTACCTTGACTTCTTCTATGGCTTCAGTTACTTCGAGTTTTTTTTTTTTTTTTTCTTTTTTTATCGACTTCTACCTTGACTTCTTCTATGGTTTCAGTTACTTCGATTTTTTCTTTCATCGACTTCTACCTTTGACTTCTTCTATGGCTTCTGTTCCTTCGATTTTTTCTTTCATCGACTTCTACCTTGACTTCCTCTATGGCTTCTGTTATTTCGATTTTTTCTTTCATCGACTTCTACCTTGACTTCTTCTATGGCTTCTGTTACTTCGATTTTTTCTTTCATCGACTTCTACCTTGACTTCTTCTATGGCTTCTGTTTTTCGATTTTTTTTTATCGACTTCTACCTTGACTTCTTCTATGGCTTCAGTTACTTCGAGTTTTTTTTTTTTTTTTTTCTTTTTTTATCGACTTCTAGCTTGACTTCTTCTATGGTTTCAGTTACTTCGATTTTTTATTTCATCGACTTCTACCTTGACTTCCTCTATGGCTTCAGTTACTTCGAGTTTTTTTTTTTTTTTTTTTATCGACTTCTACCTTGACTTCTTCTATGGCTTCTTTTACTTCGATTTTTTCTTTCATCGACTTCTACCTTGACTTCTTCTATGGCTTCTGTTACTTCAAATTTTTTTTTTTTTTTTTTTTTTTATCGACTTCTACCTTGACTTCTTCTATGCTTTCAGTTACTTCGATTTTTTCTTTCATCGACTTCTACCTTTGACTTCTTCTATGGCTTCTGTTACTTCGATTTTTTCTTTCATCGACTTCTACCTTGACTTCCTCTGTGGCTTCTGTTATTTCGATTTTTTCTTTTTTTATCGACTTCTACCTTGACTTCTTCTATGGTTTCAGTTACTTCGATTTTTTCTTTCATCGACTTCTACCTTGACTTCTTCTATGGCTTCTGTTATTTCGATTTTTTGTTTCATCGACTTCTACCTTGACTTCTTCTATGGCTTCAGTTACTTCGACTTTTTTTTTTTTTTTTTTTATCGACTTCTACCTTGACTTCTTCTATGGCTTCTGTTACTTCGATTTTTTCTTTCATCGACTTCTACCTTGACTTCCTCTATGGCTTCTGTTATTTCGATTTTTTCTTTCATCGACTTCTACCTTGACTTCTTCTATGGCTTCAGTTACTTCGAGTTTTTTTTTTTTTTTTTCTTTTTTTATCGACTTCTACCTTGACTTCTTCTATGGCTTCAGTTACTTCGAGTTTTTTTTTTTTTTCTTTTTTTATCGACTTCTACCTTGACTTCTTCTATGGTTTCAGTTACTTCGATTTTTTCTTTCATCGACTTCTACCTTGACTTCTTATATGGCTTCTGTTATTTCGATTTTTTGTTTCATCGACTTCTACCTTGACTTATTCTATGGCTTCAGTTACTTCGACTTTTTTTTTTTTTTTTTTATCGACTTCTACCTTGACTTCTTCTATGGTTTCAGTTACTACGATTTTTTCTTTCATCGACTTCTACCTTGACTTCTTCTATGGCTTCAGTTACTTCGATTTTTTTTTTTTTTTCTTTTTTTATCGACTTCTACCTTGACTTCTTCTATGGTTTCAGTTACTTCGATTTTTTCTTTCATCGACTTCTACCTTGACTTCTTCTATGGCTTCTGTTATTTCGATTTTTTCTTTCATCGACTTCTACCTTGACTTCTTCTATGGCTTCAGTTACTTCCATTTTTTTTTTTTTTTTTTTAATCGACATCTACCTTGACTTCTTCTATGGTTTCAGTTACTTCGATTTTTTCTTTCATCGACTTCTACCTTGACTTCTTCTATGGCTTCTGTTATTTCGATTTTTTCTTTCATCGACTTCTACCTTGACTTCTTCTATGGCTTCTGTTACTTCGATTTTTTCTTTCATCGACTTCTACCTTGACTTCTTCTATGGCTTCTGTTACTTCGATTTTTTCTTTCATCGACTTCTACCTTGACTTCCTCTGTGGCTTCTGTTATTTCGATTTTTTCTTTCATCGACTTCTACCTTGACTTCTTCTATGGCTTCTGTTACTTCGATTTTTTCGTTCATCGACTTCTACCTTGACTTCTTCTATGGCTTCTGTTATTTCGATTTTTTCTTTCATCGACTTCTACCTTGACTTCTTCTATGGCTTCTGTTACTTCGATTTTTTCTTTCATCGACTTCTACCTTGACTTCCTCTATGGCTTCTGTTATTTCGATTTTTTCTTTCATCGACTTCTACCTTGACTTCTTCTATGGCTTCAGTTACTTCGAGTTTTTTTTTTTTTTTTTCTTTTTTTATCGACTTCTACCTTGACTTCTTCTATGGCTTCAGTTACTTCGAGTTTTTTTTTTTTTTCTTTTTTTATCGACTTCTACCTTGACTTCTTCTATGGTTTCAGTTACTTCGATTTTTTCTTTCATCGACTTCTACCTTGACTTCTTATATGGCTTCTGTTATTTCGATTTTTTGTTTCATCGACTTCTACCTTGACTTATTCTATGGCTTCAGTTACTTCGACTTTTTTTTTTTTTTTTTTATCGACTTCTACCTTGACTTCTTCTATGGTTTCAGTTACTACGATTTTTTCTTTCATCGACTTCTACCTTGACTTCTTCTATGGCTTCAGTTACTTCGATTTTTTTTTTTTTTTCTTTTTTTATCGACTTCTACCTTGACTTCTTCTATGGTTTCAGTTACTTCGATTTTTTCTTTCATCGACTTCTACCTTGACTTCTTCTATGGCTTCTGTTATTTCGATTTTTTCTTTCATCGACTTCTACCTTGACTTCTTCTATGGCTTCAGTTACTTCCATTTTTTTTTTTTTTTTTTTAATCGACATCTACCTTGACTTCTTCTATGGTTTCAGTTACTTCGATTTTTTCTTTCATCGACTTCTACCTTGACTTCTTCTATGGCTTCTGTTATTTCGATTTTTTCTTTCATCGACTTCTACCTTGACTTCTTCTATGGCTTCTGTTACTTCGATTTTTTCTTTCATCGACTTCTACCTTGACTTCTTCTATGGCTTCTGTTACTTCGATTTTTTCTTTCATCGACTTCTACCTTGACTTCCTCTGTGGCTTCTGTTATTTCGATTTTTTCTTTCATCGACTTCTACCTTGACTTCTTCTATGGCTTCTGTTACTTCGATTTTTTCGTTCATCGACTTCTACCTTGACTTCTTCTATGGCTTCTGTTATTTCGATTTTTTCTTTCATCGACTTCTACCTTGACTTCTTCTATGGCTTCTGTTACTTCGATTTTTTCTTTCATCGACTTCTAGCTTGACTTCTTCTATGGTTTCAGTTACTTCGATTTTTTCTTTCATCGACTTCTACCTAGACTTCCTCTATGGCTTCTGTTATTTCGATTTTTTCTTTCATCGACTTCTACCTTGACTTCTTCTATGGCTTCTGTTTTTCGATTTTTTTTTTATCGACTTCTACCTTGACTTCTTCTATGGCTTCAGTTACTTCGAGTTTTTTTTTTTTTTTTTCTTTTTTTATCGACTTCTACCTTGACTTCTTCTATGGTTTCAGTTACTTCGATTTTTTCTTTCATCGACTTCTACCTTTGACTTCTTCTATGGCTTCTGTTCCTTCGATTTTTTCTTTCATCGACTTCTACCTTGACTTCCTCTATGGCTTCTGTTATTTCGATTTTTTCTTTCATCGACTTCTACCTTGACTTCTTCTATGGCTTCTGTTACTTCGATTTTTTCTTTCATCGACTTCTACCTTGACTTCTTCTATGGCTTCTGTTTTTCGATTTTTTTTTATCGACTTCTACCTTGACTTCTTCTATGGCTTCAGTTACTTCGAGTTTTTTTTTTTTTTTTTTCTTTTTTTATCGACTTCTAGCTTGACTTCTTCTATGGTTTCAGTTACTTCGATTTTTTATTTCATCGACTTCTACCTTGACTTCCTCTATGGCTTCAGTTACTTCGAGTTTTTTTTTTTTTTTTTTTATCGACTTCTACCTTGACTTCTTCTATGGCTTCTTTTACTTCGATTTTTTCTTTCATCGACTTCTACCTTGACTTCTTCTATGGCTTCTGTTACTTCAAATTTTTTTTTTTTTTTTTTTTTTATCGACTTCTACCTTGACTTCTTCTATGCTTTCAGTTACTTCGATTTTTTCTTTCATCGACTTCTACCTTTGACTTCTTCTATGGCTTCTGTTACTTCGATTTTTTCTTTCATCGACTTCTACCTTGACTTCCTCTGTGGCTTCTGTTATTTCGATTTTTTCTTTTTTTATCGACTTCTACCTTGACTTCTTCTATGGTTTCAGTTACTTCGATTTTTTCTTTCATCGACTTCTACCTTGACTTCTTCTATGGCTTCTGTTATTTCGATTTTTTGTTTCATCGACTTCTACCTTGACTTCTTCTATGGCTTCAGTTACTTCGACTTTTTTTTTTTTTTTTTTTATCGACTTCTACCTTGACTTCTTCTATGGCTTCTGTTACTTCGATTTTTTCTTTCATCGACTTCTACCTTGACTTCCTCTATGGCTTCTGTTATTTCGATTTTTTCTTTCATCGACTTCTACCTTGACTTCTTCTATGGCTTCAGTTACTTCGAGTTTTTTTTTTTTTTTTTCTTTTTTTATCGACTTCTACCTTGACTTCTTCTATGGCTTCAGTTACTTCGAGTTTTTTTTTTTTTCTTTTTTTATCGACTTCTACCTTGACTTCTTCTATGGTTTCAGTTACTTCGATTTTTTCTTTCATCGACTTCTACCTTGACTTCTTATATGGCTTCTGTTATTTCGATTTTTTGTTTCATCGACTTCTACCTTGACTTATTCTATGGCTTCAGTTACTTCGACTTTTTTTTTTTTTTTTTTATCGACTTCTACCTTGACTTCTTCTATGGTTTCAGTTACTACGATTTTTTCTTTCATCGACTTCTACCTTGACTTCTTCTATGGCTTCAGTTACTTCGATTTTTTTTTTTTTTTCTTTTTTTATCGACTTCTACCTTGACTTCTTCTATGGTTTCAGTTACTTCGATTTTTTCTTTCATCGACTTCTACCTTGACTTCTTCTATGGCTTCTGTTATTTCGATTTTTTCTTTCATCGACTTCTACCTTGACTTCTTCTATGGCTTCAGTTACTTCCATTTTTTTTTTTTTTTTTTTAATCGACATCTACCTTGACTTCTTCTATGGTTTCAGTTACTTCGATTTTTTCTTTCATCGACTTCTACCTTGACTTCTTCTATGGCTTCTGTTATTTCGATTTTTTCTTTCATCGACTTCTACCTTGACTTCTTCTATGGCTTCTGTTACTTCGATTTTTTCTTTCATCGACTTCTACCTTGACTTCTTCTATGGCTTCTGTTACTTCGATTTTTTCTTTCATCGACTTCTACCTTGACTTCCTCTGTGGCTTCTGTTATTTCGATTTTTTCTTTCATCGACTTCTACCTTGACTTCTTCTATGGCTTCTGTTACTTCGATTTTTTCGTTCATCGACTTCTACCTTGACTTCTTCTATGGCTTCTGTTATTTCGATTTTTTCTTTCATCGACTTCTACCTTGACTTCTTCTATGGCTTCTGTTACTTCGATTTTTTCTTTCATCGACTTCTACCTTGACTTCCTCTATGGCTTCTGTTATTTCGATTTTTTCTTTCATCGACTTCTACCTTGACTTCTTCTATGGCTTCAGTTACTTCGAGTTTTTTTTTTTTTTTTTCTTTTTTTATCGACTTCTACCTTGACTTCTTCTATGGCTTCAGTTACTTCGAGTTTTTTTTTTTTTTCTTTTTTTATCGACTTCTACCTTGACTTCTTCTATGGTTTCAGTTACTTCGATTTTTTCTTTCATCGACTTCTACCTTGACTTCTTATATGGCTTCTGTTATTTCGATTTTTTGTTTCATCGACTTCTACCTTGACTTATTCTATGGCTTCAGTTACTTCGACTTTTTTTTTTTTTTTTTTATCGACTTCTACCTTGACTTCTTCTATGGTTTCAGTTACTACGATTTTTTCTTTCATCGACTTCTACCTTGACTTCTTCTATGGCTTCAGTTACTTCGATTTTTTTTTTTTTTTCTTTTTTTATCGACTTCTACCTTGACTTCTTCTATGGTTTCAGTTACTTCGATTTTTTCTTTCATCGACTTCTACCTTGACTTCTTCTATGGCTTCTGTTATTTCGATTTTTTCTTTCATCGACTTCTACCTTGACTTCTTCTATGGCTTCAGTTACTTCCATTTTTTTTTTTTTTTTTTTAATCGACATCTACCTTGACTTCTTCTATGGTTTCAGTTACTTCGATTTTTTCTTTCATCGACTTCTACCTTGACTTCTTCTATGGCTTCTGTTATTTCGATTTTTTCTTTCATCGACTTCTACCTTGACTTCTTCTATGGCTTCTGTTACTTCGATTTTTTCTTTCATCGACTTCTACCTTGACTTCTTCTATGGCTTCTGTTACTTCGATTTTTTCTTTCATCGACTTCTACCTTGACTTCCTCTGTGGCTTCTGTTATTTCGATTTTTTCTTTCATCGACTTCTACCTTGACTTCTTCTATGGCTTCTGTTACTTCGATTTTTTCGTTCATCGACTTCTACCTTGACTTCTTCTATGGCTTCTGTTATTTCGATTTTTTCTTTCATCGACTTCTACCTTGACTTCTTCTATGGCTTCTGTTACTTCGATTTTTTCTTTCATCGACTTCTAGCTTGACTTCTTCTATGGTTTCAGTTACTTCGATTTTTTCTTTCATCGACTTCTACCTAGACTTCCTCTATGGCTTCTGTTATTTCGATTTTTTCTTTCATCGACTTCTACCTTGACTTCTTCTATGGCTTCTGTTTTTCGATTTTTTTTTTATCGACTTCTACCTTGACTTCTTCTATGGCTTCAGTTACTTCGAGTTTTTTTTTTTTTTTTTTCTTTTTTTATCGACTTCTAGCTTGACTTCTTCTATGGTTTCAGTTACTTCGATATTTTATTTCATCGACTTCTACCTTGACTTCCTCTATGGCTTCAGTTACTTCGAGTTTTTTTTTTTTTTTTTTATCGACTTCTACCTTGACTTCTTCTATGGCTTCTTTTACTTCGATTTTTTCTTTCATCGACTTGTACCTTGACTTCTTCTATGGCTTCTATTACTTCGAGTTTTTTTTTTTTTTTTTTTTTTTATCGACTTCTACCTTGACTTCTTCTATGCTTTCAGTTACTTCGATTTTTTCTTTCATCGACTTCTACCTTGACTTCTTCTATGGCTTCTGTTATTTCGATTTTTTGTTTCATCGACTTCTACCTTGACTTCTTCTATGGCTTCAGTTACTTCGACTTTTTTTTTTTTTTTTTTATCGACTTCTACCTTGACTTCTTCTATGGTTTCAGTTACTACGATTTTTTCTTTCATCGACTTCTACCTTGACTTCTTCTATGGCTTCAGTTACTTCGATTTTTTTTTTTTTTCTTTTTTTATCGACTTCTACCTTGACTTCTTCTATGGTTTCAGTTACTTCGATTTTTTCTTTCATCGACTTCTACCTTGACTTCTTCTATGGCTTCTGTTATTTCGATTTTTTCTTTCATCGACTTCTACCTTGACTTCTTCTATGGCTTCAGTTACTTCAATTTTTTTTTTTTTTCTTTCATCGACTTCTACCTTGAATTCTTCTATGGCTTCTGTTTTTCGATTTTTTTTTTATCGACTTCTACCTTGACTTCTTCTATGGCTTCAGTTACTTCGAGTTTTTTTTTTTTTTTTTTTTTTATCGACTTCTACCTTGACTTCTTCTATGGCTTCTGTTACTTCGATTTTTTCTTTCATCGACTTCTACCTTGACTTCTTCTATGGCTTCAGTTACTTCGAGTTTTTTTTATTTTTTTTTTTTTATCGACTTCTACCTTGACTTCTTCTTAGGTTTCAGTTACTTCGATTTTTTCTTTCATCGACTTCTACCTTGACTTCTTCTATGGCTTCTGTTACTTCGATTTTTTCGTTCATCGACTTCTACCTTGACTTCTTCTATGGCTTCTGTTATTTCGATTTTTTCTTTCATCGACTTCTACCTTGACTTCTTCTATGGCTTCTGTTACTTCGATTTTTTCTTTCATCGACTTCTACCTTGACTTCTTCTATGGTTTCAGTTACTTCGATTTTTTCTTTCATCGACTTCTACCTAGACTTCCTCTATGGCTTCTGTTATTTCGATTTTTTCTTTCATCGACTTCTACCTTGACTTCTTCTATGGCTTCTGTTACTTCGATTTTTTCTTTCATCGACTTCTACCTTGACTTCTTCTATGGCTTCAGTTACTTCGAGTTTTTTTTTTTTTTTTTCTTTTTTTATCGACTTCTAGCTTGACTTCTTCTATGGTTTCAGTTACTTCGATTTTTTATTTCATCGACTTCTACCTTGACTTCCTCTATGGCTTCAGTTACTTCGAGTTTTTTTTTTTTTTTTTTTATCGACTTCTACCTTGACTTCTTCTATGGCTTCTTTTACTTCGAGTTTTTCTTTCATCGACTTCTACCTTGACTTCTTCTATGGCTTCTGTTACTTCGAGTTTTTTTTTTTTTTTTTTTTTTATCGACTTCTACCTTGACTTCTTCTATGCTTTCAGTTACTTTGATTTTTTCTTTCATCGACTTCTACCTTTGACTTCTTCTATGGCTTCTGTTACTTCGATTTTTTCTTTCATCGACTTCTACCTTGACTTCCTCTGTGGCTTCTGTTATTTCGATTTTTTCTTTCATCGACTTCTACCTAGACTTCCTCTATGGCTTCTGTTATTTCGATTTTTTCTTTAATCGACTTCTACCTTGACTTCTTCTATGGCTTCAGTTACTTCGAGTTTTTTTTTTTTTTTTTTCTTTTTTTATCGACTTCTACCTTGAATTCTTCTATGGCTTCAGTTACTTCGAGTTTTTTTTTTTTTTCTTTTTTTATCGACTTCTACCTTGACTTCTTCTATGGTTTCAGTTACTTCGATTTTTTCTTTCATCGACTTCTACCTTGACTTCTTCTATGGCTTCTGTTATTTCGATTTTTTGTTTCATCGACTTCTACCTTGACTTCTTCTATGGCTTCAGTTACTTCGACTTTTTTTTTTTTTTTTTTATCGACTTCTACCTTGACTTCTTCTATGGTTTCAGTTACTACGATTTTTTCTTTCATCGACTTCTACCTTGACTTCTTCTATGGCTTCAGTTACTTCGATTTTTTTTTTTTTTTTCTTTTTTTATCGACTTCTACCTTGACTTCTTCTATGGTTTCAGTTACTTCGATTTTTTCTTTCATCGACTTCTACCTTGACTTCTTCTATGGCTTCTGTTATTTCGATTTTTTCTTTCATCGACTTCTACCTTGACTTCTTCTATGGCTTCAGTTACTTCAATTTTTTTTTTTTTTTTTTTAATCGACTTCTACCTTGACTTCTTCTATGGTTTCAGTTACTTCGATTTTTTCTTTCATCGACTTCTACCTTGACTTCTTCTATGGCTTCTGTTACTTCGAGTTTTTTTTTTTTTTTTATCGACTTCTACCTTGACTTCTTCTATGCTTTCAGTTACTTCGATTTTTTCTTTCATCGACTTCTACCTTTGACTTCTTCTATGGCTTCTGTTACTTCGATTTTTTCTTTCATCGACTTCTACCTTGACTTCCTCTGTGGCTTCTGTTATTTCGATTTTTTCTTTCATCGACTTCTACCTTGACTTCTTCTATGGCTTCTGTTACTTCGAGTTTTTTTTTAATTTTTTTTTTTTTTTTTATCGACTTCTACCTTGACTTCTTCTATGGTTTCAGTTACTACGATTTTTTCTTTCATCGACTTCTACCTTGACTTCTTCTATGGCTTCAGTTAGTTCGATTTTTTTTTTTTTTTTCTTTTTTTATCGACTTCTACCTTGACTTCTTCTATGGTTTCAGTTACTTCGATTTTTTCTTTCATCGACTTCTACCTTGACTTCTTCTATGGCTTCTGTTATTTCGATTTTTTCTTTCATCGACTTCTACCTTGACTTCTTCTATGGCTTCAGTTACTTCAATTTTTTTTTTTTTTTTTTTAATCGACTTCTACCTTGACTTCTTCTATGGTTTCAGTTACTTCGATTTTTTCTTTCATCGACTTCTACCTTGACTTCTTCTATGGCTTCTGTTATTTCGATTTTTTCTTTCATCGACTTCTACCTTGACTTCTTCTATGGCTTCAGTTACTTCAATTTTTTTTTTTTTTTTTTTAATCGACTTCTACCTTGACTTCTTCTATGGTTTCAGTTACTTCGATTTTTTCTTTCATCGACTTCTACCTTGACTTCTTCTATGGCTTCTGTTACTTCGAGTTTTTTTTTTTTTTTTATCGACTTCTACCTTGACTTCTTCTATGCTTTCAGTTACTTCGATTTTTTCTTTCATCGACTTCTACCTTTGACTTCTTCTATGGCTTCTGTTACTTCGATTTTTTCTTTCATCGACTTCTACCTTGACTTCCTCTGTGGCTTCTGTTATTTCGATTTTTTCTTTCATCGACTTCTACCTTGACTTCTTCTATGGCTTCTGTTACTTCGAGTTTTTTTTTAATTTTTTTTTTTTTTTTTATCGACTTCTACCTTGACTTCTTCTATGGTTTCAGTTACTACGATTTTTTCTTTCATCGACTTCTACCTTGACTTCTTCTATGGCTTCAGTTAGTTCGATTTTTTTTTTTTTTTTCTTTTTTTATCGACTTCTACCTTGACTTCTTCTATGGTTTCAGTTACTTCGATTTTTTCTTTCATCGACTTCTACCTTGACTTCTTCTATGGCTTCTGTTATTTCGATTTTTTCTTTCATCGACTTCTACCTTGACTTCTTCTATGGCTTCAGTTACTTCAATTTTTTTTTTTTTTTTTTTAATCGACTTCTACCTTGACTTCTTCTATGGTTTCAGTTACTTCGATTTTTTCTTTCATCGACTTCTACCTTGACTTCTTCTATGGCTTCTGTTATTTCGATTTTTTCTTTCATCGACTTCTACCTTGACTTCTTCTATGGCTTCTGTTACTTCGATTTTTTCTTTCATCGACTTCTACCTTGACTTCTTCTATGGCTTCTGTTTTTCGATTTTTTTTTTATCGACTTCTAACTTGACTTCTTCTATGGCTTCAGTTACTTCGAGTTTTTTTTTTTTTTTTTTTTTTATCGACTTCTACCTTGACTTCTTCTATGGCTTCTGTTACTTCGATTTTTTCTTTCATCGACTTCTACCTTGACTTCTTCTATGGCTTCAGTTACTTCGAGTTTTTTTTTTTTTTTTTTTTTTATCGACTTCTACCTTGACTTCTTCTATGGTTTCAGTTACTTCGATTTTTTCTTTCATCGACTTCTACCTTGACTTCTTCTATGGCTTCTGTTACTTCGATTTTTTCGTTCATCGACTTCTACCTTGACTTCTTCTATGGCTTCTGTTATTTCGATTTTTTCTTTCATCGACTTCTACCTTGACTTCTTCTATGGCTTCTGTTACTTTGATTTTTTCTTTCATCGACTTCTACCTTGACTTCTTCTATGGTTTCAGTTACTTCGATTTTTTCTTTCATCGACTTCTACCTAGACTTCCTCTATGGCTTCTGTTATTTCGATTTTTTCTTTCATCGACTTCTACCTTGACTTCTTCTATGGCTTCTGTTACTTCGAGTTTTTTTTTTTTTTTTTTTTTATCGACTTCTACCTTGACTTCTTCTATGGTTTCAGTTACTTCGATTTTTTCTTTCATCGACTTCTACCTTTGACTTCTTCTATGGCTTCTGTTATTTCGATTTTTTCTTTCATCGACTTCTACCTTGACTTCTTCTATGGCTTCAGTTACTTCGAGTTTTTTTTTTTTTTTTTCTTTTTTTATCGACTTCTACCTTGACTTCTTCTATGGTTTCAGTTACTTCGATTTTTTCTTTCATCGACTTCTACCTTGACTTCTTCTATGGTTTCAGTTACTTCGATTTTTTCTTTCATCGACTTCTACCTAGACTTCCTCTATGGCTTCAGTTACTTCGAGTTTTTTTTTTTTTTTTTTTCTTTTTTTATCGACTTCTACCTTGACTTCTTCTATGGCTTCAATTACTTCGAGTTTTTTTTATTTTCTTTTTTTATCGACTTCTACCTTGACTTCTTCTATGGCTTCAGTTACTTCGAGTTTTTTTTTTTTTTCTTTTTTTATCGACTTCTACCTTGACTTCTTCTATGGCTTCTGTTATTTCGATTTTTTCTTTCATCGTCTTCTACCTTGACTTCTTCTATGGCTTCAGTTACTTCGAGTTTTTTTTTTTTTTTTTTCTTTTTTTATCGACTTCTAGCTTGACTTCTTCTATGGTTTCAGTTACTTCGATTTTTTCTTTCATCGACTTCTACCTTGACTTCCTCTATGGCTTCAGTTACTTCGAGTTTTTTTTTTTTTTTTTAATCGACTTCTACCTTGACTTCTTCTATGGCTTCTTTTACTTCGATTTTTTCTTTCATTGATTTCTACCTTGACTTCTTCTATGCTTTCAGTTACTTCGATTTTTTCTTTCATCGACTTCTACCTTTGACTTCTTCTATGGCTTCTGTTACTTCGATTTTTTCTTTCATCGACTTCTACCTTGACTTCCTCTGTGGCTTCTGTTATTTCGATTTTTTCTTTCATCGACTTCTACCTTGACTTCTTCTATGGCTTCTGTTACTTCGAGTTTTTTTTTTTTTTTTTTTTTTATCGACTTCTACCTTGACTTCTTCTATGGTTTCAGTTAATTCGATTTTTTCTTTCATCGACTTCTACCTTTGACTTCTTCTATGGCTTCTGTTACTTCGATTTTTTCTTTCATCGACTTCTACCTTGACTTCCTCTATGGCTTCTGTTATTTCGATTTTTTCTTTCATCGACTACTACCTTGACTTCTTCTATGGCTTCAGTTACTTCGAGTTTTTTTTTTTTTTTTTCTTTTTTTATCGACTTCTACCTTGACTTCTTCTATGGTTTCTGTTCCTTCGATTTTTTCTTTCATCGACTTCTACCTTGACTTCCTCTATGGCTTCTGTTATTTCGATTTTTTCTTTCATCGACTTCTACCTTGACTTCTTCTATGGTTTCAGTTACTTCGATTTTTTCTTTCATCGACTTCTACCTAGACTTCCTCTATGGCTTCTGTTATTTCGATTTTTTCTTTCATCCACTTCTACCTTGACTTCTTCTATGGTTTCAGTTATTTCGAGTTTTTTTTTTTTTTTTTTCTTTTTTTATCGACTTCTACCTTGACTTCTTCTATGGCTTCAGTTACTTCGAGTTTTTTTTTTTTTTTTTTTTTTTTCTTTTTTTATCGACTTCTACCTTGACTTCTTCTATGGCTTCTGTTACTTCGATTTTTTCTTTCATCGACTTCTACCTTGACTTCTTCTATGGCTTCTGCTTTTCGATTTTTTTTTTATCGACTTCTACCTTGGCTTCTTCTATGGCTTCAGTTACTTCGAGTTTTTTTTTTTTTTTTTTTTTATCGACTTCTACCTTGACTTCTTCTATGGCTTCTGCTTTTCGATTTTTTTTTTATCGACTTCTACCTTGACTTCTTCTATGGCTTCTGTTACTTCGATTTTTTCTTTCATCGACTTCTACCTTGACTTCTTCTATGGCTTCAGTTACTTCGAGTTTTTTTTATTTTTTTTTTTTTATCGACTTCTACCTTGACTTCTTCTATGGCTTCTGTTACTTCGATTTTTTCGTTCATCGACTTCTACCTTGTCTTCTTCTATGGCTTCTGTTATTTCGATTTTTTCTTTCATCGACTTCTACCTTGACTTCTTCTATGGTTTCTGTTACTTCGATTTTTTCTTTCATCGACTTCTACCTTGACTTCTTCTATGGTTTCAGTTACTTCGATTTTTCTTTCATCGACTTCTACCTAGACTTCCTCTATGGCTTCTGTTATTTCGATTTTTTCTTTCATCGACTTCTACCTTGACTTCTTCTATGGCTTCTGTTACTTCGAGTTTTTCTTTCATCGACTTCTACCTTGACTTCTTCTATGGCTTCTGTTTTTCGATTTTTTTTTTATCGACTTCTACCTTGACTTCTTCTATGGCTTCAGTTACTTCGAGTTTTTTTTTTTTTTTTTTTTTCTTTTTTTATCGACTTCTAGCTTGACTTCTTCTATGGCTTCAGTTACTTCGATTTTTTATTTCATCGACTTCTACCTTGACTTCCTCTATGGCTTCAGTTACTTCGAGTTTTTTTTTTATTTTTTTTATCGACTTCTACCTTGACTTCTTCTGTGGCTTCTTTTACTTCGATTTTTTCTTTCATCGACTTCTACTTTGACTTCTTCTATGGCTTCTGTTACTTCGAGTTTTTTTTTTTTTTTTTTTTTTATCGACTTCTACCTTGACTTCTTCTATGCTTTCAGTTACTTCGATTTTTTCTTTCATCGACTTCTACCTTTGACTTCTTCTATGGCTTCTGTTACTTCGATTTTTTCTTTCATCGACTTCTACCTTGACTTCCTCTGTGGCTTCTGTTATTTCGATTTTTTCTTTCATCGACTTCTACCTTGACTTCTTCTATGGCTTCTGTTACTTCGAGTTTTTTTTTATTTTTTTTTTTTTATCGACTTCTACCTTGACTTCTTCTATGGTTTCAGTTACTTCGATTTTTTCTTTCATCGACTTCTACCTTTGACTTCTTCTATGGCTTCTGTTACTTCGATTTTTTCTTTCATCGACTTCTACCTTGACTTCCTCTATGGCTTCTGTTATTTCGATTTTTTCTTTCATCGACTTCTACCTTGACTTCTTCTATGGCTTCAGTTACTTCGAGTTTTTTTTTTTTTTTTTCTTTTTTTATCGACTTCTACCTTGACTTCTTCTATGGTTTCAGTTACTTCGATTTTTTCTTTCATCGACTTCTACCTTTGACTTCTTCTATGGCTTCAGTTGCTTCGATTTTTTCTTTCATCGACTTCTACCTTGACTTCTTCTATGGCTTCTGTTATTTCGATTTTTTGTTTCATCGACTTCTACCTTGACTTCTTCTATGGCTTCAGTTACTTCGACTTTTTTTTTTTTTTTTTTTATCGACTTCTACCTTGACTTCTTCTATGGCTTCTGTTATTTCGATTTTTTGTTTCATCGACTTCTACCTTGACTTCTTCTATGGCTTCAGTTACTTCAATTTTTTTTTTTTTTTTTTTAATCGACTTCTACCTTGACTTCTTCTATGGTTTCAGTTACTTCGATTTTTTCTTTCATCGACTTCTACCTTGACTTCTTCTATGGCTTCTGTTATTTCGATTTTTTCTTTCATCGACTTCTACCTTGACTTCTTCTATGGCTTCTGTTACTTCGATTTTTTCTTTCATCGACTTCTACCTTGACTTCTTCTATGGCTTCTGCTTTTCGATTTTTTTTTTATCGACTTCTACCTTGACTTCTTCTATGGCTTCTGTTATTTCGATTTTTTGTTTCATCGACTTCTACCTTGACTTCTTCTATGGCTTCAGTTACTTCGACTTTTTTTTTTTTTTTTTTTGTCGACTTCTACCTTAACTTCTTCTATGGCTTCTGTTATTTCGATTTTTTGTTTCATCGACTTCTACCTTGACTTCTTCTATGGCTTCAGTTACTTCAATTTTTTTTTTTTTTTTTTTAATCGACTTCTACCTTGACTTCTTCTATGGTTTCAGTTACTTCGATTTTTTCTTTCATCGACTTCTACCTTGACTTCTTCTATGGTTTCAGTTACTTCGATTTTTTCTTTCATCGACTTCTACCTAGACTTCCTCTATGGCTTCTGTTATTTCGATTTTTTCTTTCATCCACTTCTACCTTGACTTCTTCTATGGTTTCAGTTATTTCGAGTTTTTTTTTTTTTTTTTTCTTTTTTTATCGACTTCTACCTTGACTTCTTCTATGGCTTCAGTTACTTCGAGTTTTTTTTTTTTTTTTTTTTTTTTCTTTTTTTATCGACTTCTACCTTGACTTCTTCTATGGCTTCTGTTACTTCGATTTTTTCTTTCATCGACTTCTACCTTGACTTCTTCTATGGCTTCTGCTTTTCGATTTTTTTTTTATCGACTTCTACCTTGGCTTCTTCTATGGCTTCAGTTACTTCGAGTTTTTTTTTTTTTTTTTTTTTATCGACTTCTACCTTGACTTCTTCTATGGCTTCTGCTTTTCGATTTTTTTTTTATCGACTTCTACCTTGACTTCTTCTATGGCTTCTGTTACTTCGATTTTTTCTTTCATCGACTTCTACCTTGACTTCTTCTATGGCTTCAGTTACTTCGAGTTTTTTTTATTTTTTTTTTTTTATCGACTTCTACCTTGACTTCTTCTATGGCTTCTGTTACTTCGATTTTTTCGTTCATCGACTTCTACCTTGTCTTCTTCTATGGCTTCTGTTATTTCGATTTTTTCTTTCATCGACTTCTACCTTGACTTCTTCTATGGTTTCTGTTACTTCGATTTTTTCTTTCATCGACTTCTACCTTGACTTCTTCTATGGTTTCAGTTACTTCGATTTTTCTTTCATCGACTTCTACCTAGACTTCCTCTATGGCTTCTGTTATTTCGATTTTTTCTTTCATCGACTTCTACCTTGACTTCTTCTATGGCTTCTGTTACTTCGAGTTTTTCTTTCATCGACTTCTACCTTGACTTCTTCTATGGCTTCTGTTTTTCGATTTTTTTTTTATCGACTTCTACCTTGACTTCTTCTATGGCTTCAGTTACTTCGAGTTTTTTTTTTTTTTTTTTTTCTTTTTTTATCGACTTCTAGCTTGACTTCTTCTATGGCTTCAGTTACTTCGATTTTTTATTTCATCGACTTCTACCTTGACTTCCTCTATGGCTTCAGTTACTTCGAGTTTTTTTTTTATTTTTTTTATCGACTTCTACCTTGACTTCTTCTGTGGCTTCTTTTACTTCGATTTTTTCTTTCATCGACTTCTACTTTGACTTCTTCTATGGCTTCTGTTACTTCGAGTTTTTTTTTTTTTTTTTTTTTTATCGACTTCTACCTTGACTTCTTCTATGCTTTCAGTTACTTCGATTTTTTCTTTCATCGACTTCTACCTTTGACTTCTTCTATGGCTTCTGTTACTTCGATTTTTTCTTTCATCGACTTCTACCTTGACTTCCTCTGTGGCTTCTGTTATTTCGATTTTTTCTTTCATCGACTTCTACCTTGACTTCTTCTATGGCTTCTGTTACTTCGAGTTTTTTTTTATTTTTTTTTTTTTATCGACTTCTACCTTGACTTCTTCTATGGTTTCAGTTACTTCGATTTTTTCTTTCATCGACTTCTACCTTTGACTTCTTCTATGGCTTCTGTTACTTCGATTTTTTCTTTCATCGACTTCTACCTTGACTTCCTCTATGGCTTCTGTTATTTCGATTTTTTCTTTCATCGACTTCTACCTTGACTTCTTCTATGGCTTCAGTTACTTCGAGTTTTTTTTTTTTTTTTTCTTTTTTTATCGACTTCTACCTTGACTTCTTCTATGGTTTCAGTTACTTCGATTTTTTCTTTCATCGACTTCTACCTTTGACTTCTTCTATGGCTTCAGTTGCTTCGATTTTTTCTTTCATCGACTTCTACCTTGACTTCTTCTATGGCTTCTGTTATTTCGATTTTTTGTTTCATCGACTTCTACCTTGACTTCTTCTATGGCTTCAGTTACTTCGACTTTTTTTTTTTTTTTTTTTATCGACTTCTACCTTGACTTCTTCTATGGCTTCTGTTATTTCGATTTTTTGTTTCATCGACTTCTACCTTGACTTCTTCTATGGCTTCAGTTACTTCAATTTTTTTTTTTTTTTTTTTAATCGACTTCTACCTTGACTTCTTCTATGGTTTCAGTTACTTCGATTTTTTCTTTCATCGACTTCTACCTTGACTTCTTCTATGGCTTCTGTTATTTCGATTTTTTCTTTCATCGACTTCTACCTTGACTTCTTCTATGGCTTCTGTTACTTCGATTTTTTCTTTCATCGACTTCTACCTTGACTTCTTCTATGGCTTCTGCTTTTCGATTTTTTTTTTATCGACTTCTACCTTGACTTCTTCTATGGCTTCTGTTATTTCGATTTTTTGTTTCATCGACTTCTACCTTGACTTCTTCTATGGCTTCAGTTACTTCGACTTTTTTTTTTTTTTTTTTTGTCGACTTCTACCTTAACTTCTTCTATGGCTTCTGTTATTTCGATTTTTTGTTTCATCGACTTCTACCTTGACTTCTTCTATGGCTTCAGTTACTTCAATTTTTTTTTTTTTTTTTTTAATCGACTTCTACCTTGACTTCTTCTATGGTTTCAGTTACTTCGATTTTTTCTTTCATCGACTTCTACCTTGACTTCTTCTATGGCTTCTGTTATTTCGATTTTTTCTTTCATCGACTTCTACCTTGACTTCTTCTATGGCTTCTGTTACTTCGATTTTTTCTTTCATCGACTTCTACCTTGACTTCTTCTATGGCTTCTGCTTTTCGATTTTTTTTTTATCGACTTCTACCTTGACTTCTTCTATGGCTTCAGTTACTTCGAGTTTTTTTTTTTTTTTTTTTTTTATCGACTTCTACCTTGACTTCTTCTATGGCTTCTGCTTTTCGATTTTTTTTTTATCGACTTCTACCTTGACTTCTTCTATGGCTTCTGCTTTTCGATTTTTTTTTTATCGACTTCTACCTTGACTTCTTCTATGGCTTCTGTTACTTCAATTTTTTCTTTCATCGACTTCTACTTTGACTTCTTCTATGGTTTCAGTTACTTCGATTTTTTCTTTCATCGACTTCTACCTTTGACTTCTTCTATGGCTCCTGTTACTTCGAGTTTTTTTTTAATTTTTTTTTTTTTTTTTATCGACTTCTACCTTGACTTCTTCTATGGTTTCAGTTACTACGATTTTTTCTTTCATCGACTTCTACCTTGACTTCTTCTATGGCTTCAGTTACTTCGATTTTTTTTTTTTTTTTCTTTTTTTATCGACTTCTAGCTTGACTTCTTCTATGGTTTCAGTTACTTCGATTTTTTCTTTCATCGACTTCTACCTTGACTTCCTCTATGGCTTCAGTTACTTCGAGTTTTTTTTTTTTTTCTTTTTTTATCGACTTCTACCTTGACTTCTTCTATGGTTTCAGTTACTTCGATTTTTTCTTTCATCGACTTCTACCTTGACTTCTTCTATGGCTTCTGTTACTTCGATTTTTTCTTTCATCGACTTCTACCTTGACTTCCTCTGTGGCTTCTGTTATTTCGATTTTTTCTTTCATCGACTTCTACCTTGACTTCTTCTATAGCTTCTGTTACGTCGAGTTTTTTTTTTTTTTTTTTTTTATCGACTTCTACCTTGACTTCTTCTATGGTTTCAGTTACTTCGATTTTTTCTTTCATCGACTTCTACCTTTGACTTCTTCTATGGCTTCTGTTACTTCGATTTTTTCTTTCATCGACTTCTACCTTGACTTCCTCTATGGCTTCTGTTATTTCGATTTTTTCTTTCATCGACTTCTACCTTGACTTCTTCTATGGCTTCAGTTACTTCGAGTTTTTTTTTTTTTTTTTCTTTTTTTATCGACTTCTACCTTGACTTCTTCTATGGTTTCAGTTACTTCGATTTTGTCTTTCATCGACTTCTACCTTTGACTTCTTCTATGGCTTCTGTTCCTTCGATTTTTTCTTTCATCGACTTCTACCTTGACTTCCTCTATGGCTTCTGTTATTTCGATTTTTTCTTTCATCGACTTCTACCTTGACTTCTTCTATGGTTTCAGTTACTTCGATTTTTTCTTTCATCGACTTCTACCTAGACTTCCTCTATGGCTTCTGTTATTTCGATTTTTTCTTTCATCGACTTCTACCTTGACTTCTTCTATGGCTT
>CM065129.1:1282500-1372500 GCA_033026305.1 Cirrhinus molitorella
TCTTTCATCGACTTCTGCCTTGACTTCTTCTATGGCTTCTGTTACTTCGATTTTTTCTTTCATCGACTTCTACCTTGACTTCTTCTATGGCTTCTGTTTTTCGATTTTTTTTTTATCGACTTCTACCTTGACTTCTTCTATGGCTTCAGTTACTTCGAGGTTTTTTTTTTTTTTTTTTCTTTTTTTATCGACTTCTAGCTTGACTTCTTCTATGGTTTCAGTTACTTCGATTTTTTATTTCATCGACTTCTACCTTGACTTCCTCTATGGCTTCAGTTACTTCGAGTTTTTTTTTTTTTTTTTTTATCGACTTCTACCTTGACTTCTTCTGTGGCTTCTTTTACTTCGATTTTTTCTTTCATCGACTTCTACTTTGACTTCTTCTATGGCTTCTGTTACTTCGAGTTTTTTTTTTTTTTTTTTTATCGACTTCTACCTTGACTTCTTCTGTGGCTTCTTTTACTTCGATTTTTTCTTTCATCGACTTCTACTTTGACTTCTTCTATGGCTTCTGCTTTTCGATTTTTTTTTTATCGACTTCTACCTTGACTTTTTCTATGGCTTCAGTTACTTCGAGTTTTTTTTTTTTTTTTTTTTTTATTGACTTCTACCTTGACTTCTTCTATGGCTTCTGCTTTTCGATTTTTTTTTTATCGACTTCTACCTTGACTTCTTCTATGGCTTCTGTTACTTCGATTTTTTCTTTCATCGACTTCTACCTTGACTTCCTCTGTGGCTTCTGTTATTTCGATTTTTTCTTTCATCGACTTCTACCTTGACTTCTTCTATGGCTTCTGTTACTTCGAGTTTTTTTTTTTTTTTTTTTTTTATCGACTTCTACCTTGACTTCTTCTATGGTTTCAGTTACTTCGATTTTTTCTTTCATCGACTTCTACCTTTGACTTCTTCTATGGCTTCTGTTACTTCGATTTTTTCTTTCATCGACTTCTACCTTGACTTCCTCTATGGCTTCTGTTATTTCGATTTTTTCTTTCATCGACTTCTACCTTGACTTCTTCTATGGCTTCAGTTACTTCGAGTTTTTTTTTTTTTTTTTTCTTTTTTTATCGACTTCTACCTTGACTTCTTCTATGGTTTCAGTTACTTCGATTTTTTCTTTCATCGACTTCTACCTTTGACTTCTTCTATGGCTTCAGTTGCTTCGATTTTTTCTTTCATCGACTTCTACCTTGACTTCTTCTATGGCTTCTGTTATTTCGATTTTTTGTTTCATCGACTTCTACCTTGACTTCTTCTATGGCTTCAGTTACTTCGACTTTTTTTTTTTTTTTTTATCGACTTCTACCTTGACTTCTTCTATGGCTTCTGTTATTTCGATTTTTTGTTTCATCGACTTCTACCTTGACTTCTTCTATGGCTTCAGTTACTTCAATTTTTTTTTTTTTTTTTTTAATCGACTTCTACCTTGACTTCTTCTATGGTTTCAGTTACTTCGATTTTTTCTTTCATCGACTTCTACCTTGACTTCTTCTATGGCTTCTGTTATTTCGATTTTTTCTTTCATCGACTTCTACCTTGACTTCTTCTATGGCTTCTGTTACTTCGATTTTTTCTTTCATCGACTTCTACCTTGACTTCTTCTATGGCTTCTGCTTTTCGATTTTTTTTTTATCGACTTCTACCTTGACTTTTTCTATGGCTTCAGTTACTTCGAGTTTTTTTTTTTTTTTTTTTTTTATCGACTTCTACCTTGACTTCTTCTATGGCTTCTGCTTTTCGATTTTTTTTTTCATCGACTTCTACCTTTGACTTCTTCTATGGCTTCTGTTACTTCGATTTTTTCTTTCATCGACTTCTACCTTGACTTCCTCTGTGGCTTCTGTTATTTCGATTTTTTCTTTCATCGACTTCTACCTTGACTTCTTCTATGGCTTCTGTTACTTCGAGTTTTTTTTTTTTTTTTTTTTTTATCGACTTCTACCTTGACTTCTTCTGTGGTTTCAGTTACTTCGATTTTTTCTTTCATCGACTTCTACCTTTGACTTCTTCTATGGCTTCTGTTACTTCGATTTTTTCTTTCATCGACTTCTACCTTGACTTCTTCTATGGCTTCAGTTACTTCGAGTTTTTTTTTTTTTTTTTTCTTTTTTTATCGACTTCTACCTTGACTTCTTCTATGGTTTCAGTTACTTCGATTTTTTCTTTCATCGACTTCTACCTTTGACTTCTTCTATGGCTTCTGTTTCTTCGATTTTTTCTTTCATCGACTTCTACCTAGACTTCCTCTATGGCTTCTGTTATTTCGATTTTTTCTTTCATCGACTTCTACCTTGACTTCTTCTATGGCTTCAGTTACTTCGAGTTTTTTTTTTTTTTTTCTTTTTTTATCGACTTCTACCTTGACTTCTTCTATGGTTTCTGTTATTTCGATTTTTTGTTTCATCGACTTCTACCTTGACTTCTTTTATGGCTTCAGTTACTTCGAATTTTTATTTTTTTTTTTTATCGACTTCTACCTTGACTTCTTCTATGGTTTCAGTTACTTCGATTTTTTCTTTCATCGACTTCTACCTTTGACTTCTTCTATGGCTTCAGTTGCTTCGATTTTTTCTTTCATCGACTTCTACCTTGACTTCTTCTATGGCTTCTGTTATTTCGATTTTTTGTTTCATCGACTTCTACCTTGACTTCTTCTATGGCTTCAGTTACTTCGACTTTTTTTTTTTTTTTTTATCGACTTCTACCTTGACTTCTTCTATGGCTTCTGTTATTTCGATTTTTTGTTTCATCGACTTCTACCTTGACTTCTTCTATGGCTTCAGTTACTTCAATTTTTTTTTTTTTTTTTTTAATCGACTTCTACCTTGACTTCTTCTATGGTTTCAGTTACTTCGATTTTTTCTTTCATCGACTTCTACCTTGACTTCTTCTATGGCTTCTGTTATTTCGATTTTTTCTTTCATCGACTTCTACCTTGACTTCTTCTATGGCTTCTGTTACTTCGATTTTTTCTTTCATCGACTTCTACCTTGACTTCTTCTATGGCTTCTGCTTTTCGATTTTTTTTTTATCGACTTCTACCTTGACTTTTTCTATGGCTTCAGTTACTTCGAGTTTTTTTTTTTTTTTTTTTTTTATCGACTTCTACCTTGACTTCTTCTATGGCTTCTGCTTTTCGATTTTTTTTTTCATCGACTTCTACCTTTGACTTCTTCTATGGCTTCTGTTACTTCGATTTTTTCTTTCATCGACTTCTACCTTGACTTCCTCTGTGGCTTCTGTTATTTCGATTTTTTCTTTCATCGACTTCTACCTTGACTTCTTCTATGGCTTCTGTTACTTCGAGTTTTTTTTTTTTTTTTTTTTTTATCGACTTCTACCTTGACTTCTTCTATGGTTTCAGTTACTTCGATTTTTTCTTTCATCGACTTCTACCTTTGACTTCTTCTATGGCTTCTGTTACTTCGATTTTTTCTTTCATCGACTTCTACCTTGACTTCTTCTATGGCTTCAGTTACTTCGAGTTTTTTTTTTTTTTTTTTCTTTTTTTATCGACTTCTACCTTGCCTTCTTCTATGGTTTCAGTTACTTCGATTTTTTCTTTCATCGACTTCTACCTTTGACTTCTTCTATGGCTTCTGTTTCTTCGATTTTTTCTTTCATCGACTTCTACCTAGACTTCCTCTATGGCTTCTGTTATTTCGATTTTTTCTTTCATCGACTTCTACCTTGACTTCTTCTATGGCTTCAGTTACTTCGAGTTTTTTTTTTTTTTTTCTTTTTTTATCGACTTCTACCTTGACTTCTTCTATGGTTTCTGTTATTTCGATTTTTTGTTTCATCGACTTCTACCTTGACTTCTTTTATGGCTTCAGTTACTTCGAATTTTTATTTTTTTTTTTTATCGACTTCTACCTTGACTTCTTCTATGGTTTCAGTTACTTCGATTTTTTCTTTCATCGACTTCTACCTTTGACTTCTTCTATGGCTTCTGTTACTTCGATTTTTTCTTTCATCGACTTCTACCTTGACTTCCTCTATGGCTTCTGTTATTTCGATTTTTTCTTTCATCGACTTCTACCTTGACTTCTTCTATGGCTTCAGTTACTTCGAGTTTTTTTTTTTTTTTTTCTTTTTTTATCGACTTCTACCTTGACTTCTTCTATGGTTTCAGTTACTTCGATTTTTTCTTTCATCGACTTCTACCTTTGACTTATTCTATGGCTTCTGTTACTTCGATTTTTTCTTTCATCGACTTCTACCTTGACTTCCTCTATGGCTTCTGTTATTTCGATTTTTTCTTTCATCGACTTCTACCTTGACTTCTTCTATGGCTTCAGTTACTTCGAGTTTTTTTTTTTTTTTTTCTTTTTTTATCGACTTCTACCTTGACTTCTTCTATGGTTTCAGTTACTTCGATTTTTTCTTTCATCGACTTCTACCTTTGACTTCTTCTATGGCTTCTGTTCCTTCGATTTTTTCTTTCATCGACTTCTACCTTGACTTCCTCTATGGCTTCTGTTATTTCGATTTTTTCTTTCATCGACTTCTACCTTGACTTCTTCTATGGTTTCAGTTACTTCGATTTTTTCTTTCATCGACTTCTACCTAGACTTCCTCTATGGCTTCTGTTATTTCGATTTTTGCTTTCATCGACTTCTACCTTGACTTCTTCTATGGCTTCAGTTACTTCGAGTTTTTTTTTTTTTTTTTTCTTTTTTTATCGACTTCTACCTTGACTTCTTCTATGGCTTCAGTTACTTCGAGTTTTTTTTTTTTTTCTTTTTTTATCGACTTCTACCTTGACTTCTTCTATGGTTTCAGTTACTTCGATTTTTTCTTTCATCGACTTCTACCTTGACTTCTTCTATGGCTTCTGTTATTTCGATTTTTTGTTTCATCGACTTCTACCTTGACTTCTTTTATGGCTTCAGTTACTTCGAATTTTTATTTTTTTTTTTTATCGACTTCTACCTTGACTTCTTCTATGGTTTCAGTTACTTCGATTTTTTCTTTCATCGACTTCTACCTTTGACTTCTTCTATGGCTTCTGCTTTTCGATTTTTTTTTTCATCGACTTCTACCTTTGACTTCTTCTATGGCTTCTGTTACTTCGATTTTTTCTTTCATCGACTTCTACCTTGACTTCCTCTGTGGCTTCTGTTATTTCGATTTTTTCTTTCATCGACTTCTACCTTGACTTCTTCTATGGCTTCTGTTACTTCGAGTTTTTTTTTTTTTTTTTTTTTTATCGACTTCTACCTTGACTTCTTCTATGGTTTCAGTTACTTCGATTTTTTCTTTCATCGACTTCTACCTTTGACTTCTTCTATGGCTTCTGTTACTTCGATTTTTTCTTTCATCGACTTCTACCTTGACTTCTTCTATGGCTTCAGTTACTTCGAGTTTTTTTTTTTTTTTTTTTTTTATCGACTTCTACCTTGACTTCTTCTATGGTTTCAGTTACTTCGATTTTTTCTTTCATCGACTTCTACCTTTGACTTCTTCTATGGCTTCTGTTTCTTCGATTTTTTCTTTCATCGACTTCTACCTAGACTTCCTCTATGGCTTCTGTTATTTCGATTTTTTCTTTCATCGACTTCTACCTTGACTTCTTCTATGGCTTCAGTTACTTCGAGTTTTTTTTTTTTTTTTCTTTTTTTATCGACTTCTACCTTGACTTCTTCTATGGTTTCTGTTATTTCGATTTTTTGTTTCATCGACTTCTACCTTGACTTCTTTTATGGCTTCAGTTACTTCGAATTTTTTTTTTTTTTTTTTATCGACTTCTACCTTGACTTCTTCTATGGTTTCAGTTACTTCGATTTTTTCTTTCATCGACTTCTACCTTTGACTTCTTCTATGGCTTCTGTTACTTCGATTTTTTCTTTCATCGACTTCTACCTTGACTTCCTCTATGGCTTCTGTTATTTCGATTTTTTCTTTCATCGACTTCTACCTTGACTTCTTCTATGGCTTCAGTTACTTCGAGTTTTTTTTTTTTTTTTTCTTTTTTTATCGACTTCTACCTTGACTTCTTCTATGGTTTCAGTTACTTCGATTTTTTCTTTCATCGACTTCTACCTTTGACTTATTCTATGGCTTCTGTTACTTCGATTTTTTCTTTCATCGACTTCTACCTTGACTTCCTCTATGGCTTCTGTTATTTCGATTTTTTCTTTCATCGACTTCTACCTTGACTTCTTCTATGGCTTCAGTTACTTCGAGTTTTTTTTTTTTTTTTTCTTTTTTTATCGACTTCTACCTTGACTTCTTCTATGGTTTCAGTTACTTCGATTTTTTCTTTCATCGACTTCTACCTTTGACTTCTTCTATGGCTTCTGTTCCTTCGATTTTTTCTTTCATCGACTTCTACCTTGACTTCCTCTATGGCTTCTGTTATTTCGATTTTTTCTTTCATCGACTTCTACCTTGACTTCTTCTATGGTTTCAGTTACTTCGATTTTTTCTTTCATCGACTTCTACCTAGACTTCCTCTATGGCTTCTGTTATTTCGATTTTTGCTTTCATCGACTTCTACCTTGACTTCTTCTATGGCTTCAGTTACTTCGAGTTTTTTTTTTTTTTTTTTCTTTTTTTATCGACTTCTACCTTGACTTCTTCTATGGCTTCAGTTACTTCGAGTTTTTTTTTTTTTTCTTTTTTTATCGACTTCTACCTTGACTTCTTCTATGGTTTCAGTTACTTCGATTTTTTCTTTCATCGACTTCTACCTTGACTTCTTCTATGGCTTCTGTTATTTCGATTTTTTGTTTCATCGACTTCTACCTTGACTTCTTCTATGGCTTCAGTTACTTCGACTTTTTTTTTTTTTTTTTATCGACTTCTACCTTGACTTCTTCTATGGTTTCAGTTACTACGATTTTTTCTTTCATCGACTTCTACCTTGACTTCTTCTATGGCTTCAGTTACTTCGATTTTTTTTTTTTTTCTTTTTTTATCGACTTCTACCTTGACTTCTTCTATGGTTTCAGTTACTTCGATTTTTTCTTTCATCGACTTCTACCTTGACTTCTTCTATGGCTTCTGTTATTTCGATTTTTTCTTTCATCGACTTCTACCTTGACTTCTTCTATGGCTTCAGTTCAATTTTTTTTTTTTTTTTTTTAATCGACTTCTACCTTGACTTCTTCTATGGTTTCAGTTACTTCGATTTTTTCTTTCATCGACTTCTACCTTGACTTCTTCTATGGCTTCTGTTATTTCGATTTTTTCTTTCATCGACTTCTACCTTGACTTCTTCTATGGCTTCTGTTACTTCGATTTTTTCTTTCATCGACTTCTACCTTGACTTCTTCTATGGCTTCTGTTTTTCGATTTTTTTTTTATCGACTTCTACCTTGACTTCTTCTATGGCTTCAGTTACTTCGAGTTTTTTTTTTTTTTTTTTTTTTATCGACTTCTACCTTGACTTCTTCTATGGCTTCTGTTACTTCGATTTTTTCTTTCATCGACTTCTACCTTGACTTCTTCTATGGCTTCAGTTACTTCGAGTTTTTTTTTTTTTTTTTTTTTTATCGACTTCTACCTTGACTTCTTCTATGGTTTCAGTTACTTCGATTTTTTCTTTCATCGACTTCTACCTTGACTTCTTCTATGGCTTCTGTTACTTCGA
Source organism: Cirrhinus molitorella (assembly GCA_033026305.1). Classification (NCBI taxonomy): domain Eukaryota; kingdom Metazoa; phylum Chordata; class Actinopteri; order Cypriniformes; family Cyprinidae; genus Cirrhinus; species Cirrhinus molitorella. The sequence continues at coordinate 1,290,098 of CM065129.1, forward strand.
TTTTTTCGTTCATCGACTTCTACCTTGACTTCTTCTATGGCTTCTGTTATTTCGATTTTTTCTTTCATCGATTTCTACCTTGACTTCTTCTATGGCTTCTGTTACTTCGATTTTTTCTTTCATCGACTTCTACCTTGATTTCTTCTATGGTTTCAGTTACTTCGATTTTTTCTTTCATCGACTTCTACCTTGACTTCCTCTATGGCTTCAGTTACTTCGAGTTTTTTTTTATTTTTTTTTTATCGACTTCTACCTTGACTTCTTCTATGGCTTCTTTTACTTCGATTTTTTCTTTCATCGACTTCTACCTTGACTTCTTCTATGGCTTCTCTTACTTCGAGTTTTTTTTTTTTTTTTTTTTTTATCGACTTCTACCTTGACTTCTTCTATGCTTTCAGTTACTTCGATTTTTTCTTTCATCGACTTCTACCTTTGACTTCTTCTATGGCTTCTGTTACTTCGATTTTTTCTTTCATCGACTTCTACCTTGACTTCCTCTGTGGCTTCTGTTATTTCGATTTTTTCTTTCATCGACTTCTACCTTGACTTCTTCTATGGCTTCTGTTACTTCGAGTTTTTTTTTTTTTTTTTTTTTTATCGACTTCTACCTTGACTTCTTCTATGGTTTCAGTTACTTCGATTTTTTCTTTCATCGACTTCTACCTTTGACTTCTTCTATGGCTTCTGTTACTTCAATTTTTTCTTTCATCGACTTCTACCTTGACTTCCTCTATGGCTTCTGTTATTTCGATTTTTTCTTTCATCGACTTCTACCTTGACTTCTTCTATGGCTTCAGTTACTTCGAGTTTTTTTTTTTTTTTTTTCTTTTTTTATCGACTTCTACCTTGACTTCTATGGTTTCAGTTACTTCGATTTTTTCTTTCATCGACTTCTACCTTGACTTCCTCTATGGCTTCTGTTATTTCGATTTTTTCTTTCATCGACTTCTACCTTGACTTCTTCTATGGTTTCAGTTACTTCGATTTTTTCTTTCATCGACTTCTACCTAGACTTCCTCTATGGCTTCTGTTATTTCGATTTTTTCTTTCATCGACTTCTACCTTGACTTCTTCTATGGCTTCTGTTACTTCGATTTTTTCTTTCATCAGCTTCTACCTTGACTTCTTCTATGGCTTCTGTTTTTCGATTTTTTTTTTATCGACTTCTACCTTGACTTCTTCTATGGCTTCAGTTACTTCGAGTTTTTTTTTTTTTTTTTCTTTTTTTATCGACTTCTAGCTTGACTTCTTCTATGGTTTCAGTTACTTCGATTTTTTCTTTCATCGACTTCTACCTTGACTTCCTCTATGGCTTCAGTTACTTCGAGTTTTTTTTTTTTTTTTTAATCGACTTCTACCTTGACTTCTTCTATGGCTTCTTTTACTTCGATTTTTTCTTTCATCGATTTCTACCTTGACTTCTTCTATGCTTTCAGTTACTTCGTTTTTTTCTTTCATCGACTTCTACCTTTGACTTCTTCTATGGCTTCTGTTACTTCGATTTTTTCTTTCATCGACTTCTACCTTGACTTCCTCTGTGGCTTCTGTTATTTCGATTTTTTCTTTCATCGACTTCTACCTTGACTTCTTCTATGGCTTCTGTTACTTCGAGTTTTTTTTTTTTTTTTTTTTTTATCGACTTCTACCTTGACTTCTTCTATGGTTTCAGTTACTTCGATTTTTTCTTTCATCGACTTCTACCTTTGACTTCTTCTATGGCTTCTGTTCCTTCGATTTTTTCTTTCATCGACTTCTACCTTGACTTCCTCTATGGCTTCTGTTATTTCGATTTTTTCTTTCATCGACTTCTACCTTGACTTCTTCTATGGTTTCAGTTACTTCGATTTTTTCTTTCATCGACTTCTACCTAGACTTCCTCTATGGCTTCAGTTATTTCGATTTTTTCTTTCATCGACTTCTACCTTGACTTCTTCTATGGCTTCAGTTACTTCGAGTTTTTTTTTTTTTTTTTTCTTTTTTTATCGACTTCTACCTTGACTTCTTCTATGGCTTCAGTTACTTCGAGTTTTTTTTTTTTTTCTTTTTTTATCGACTTCTACCTTGACTTCTTCTATGGCTTCTGTTATTTCAATTTTTTCTTTCATCGACTTCTACCTTGTCTTCTTCTATGGCTTCAGTTACTTCGATTTTTTCTTTTATCGATTTCTACCTAGACTTCCTCTATGGCTTCTGTTATTTCGATTTTTTCTTTCATCGACTTCTACCTTGACTTCTTCTATGGCTTCAGTTACTTCGAGTTTTTTTTTTTTTTTTTTCTTTTTTTATCGACTTCTAGCTTGACTTCTTCTATGGTTTCAGTTACTTCGATTTTTTCCTTCATCGACTTCTACCTTGACTTCCTCTATGGCTTCAGTTACTTCGAGTTTTTTTTTTTTTTTTTAATCGACTTCTACCTTGACTTCTTCTATGGCTTCTTTTACTTCGATTTTTTCTTTCATCGATTTCTACCTTGACTTCTTCTATGGTTTCAGTTGCTTCGATTTTTTCTTTCATCGACTTCTACCTTGACTTCTTCTATGGCTTCTGTTATTTCGATTTTTTGTTTCATCGACTTCTACCTTGACTTCTTCTATGGCTTCAGTTACTTCGACTTTTTTTTTTTTTTTTTATCGACTTCTACCTTGACTTCTTCTATGGCTTCTGTTATTTCGATTTTTTGTTTCATCGACTTCTACCTTGACTTCTTCTATGGCTTCAGTTACTTCAATTTTTTTTTTTTTTTTTTAATCGACTTCTACCTTGACTTCTTCTATGGTTTCAGTTACTTCGATTTTTTCTTTCATCGACTTCTACCTTGACTTCTTCTATGGCTTCTGTTATTTCGATTTTTTTTTCATCGACTTCTACCTTGACTTCTTCTATGGCTTCTGTTATTTCGATTTTTTCTTTCATCGATTTCTACCTTGACTTCTTCTATGGCTTCTGTTACTTCGATTTTTTCTTTCATCGACTTCTACCTTGATTTCTTCTATGGTTTCAGTTACTTCGATTTTTTCTTTCATCGACTTCTACCTTGACTTCCTCTATGGCTTCAGTTACTTCGAGTTTTTTTTAATTTTTTTTTTATCGACTTCTACCTTGACTTCTTCTATGGCTTCTTTTACTTCGATTTTTTCTTTCATCGACTTCTACCTTGACTTCTTCTATGGCTTCTCTTACTTCGAGTTTTTTTTTTTTTTTTTTTTTTATCGACTTCTACCTTGACTTCTTCTATGCTTTCAGTTACTTCGATTTTTTCTTTCATCGACTTCTACCTTTGACTTCTTCTATGGCTTCTGTTACTTCGATTTTTTCTTTCATCGACTTCTACCTTGACTTCCTCTGTGGCTTCTGTTATTTCGATTTTTTCTTTCATCGACTTCTACCTTGACTTCTTCTATGGCTTCTGTTACTTCGAGTTTTTTTTTTTTTTTTTTTTTTATCGACTTCTACCTTGACTTCTTCTATGGTTTCAGTTACTTCGATTTTTTCTTTCATCGACTTCTACCTTTGACTTCTTCTATGGCTTCTGTTACTTCAATTTTTTCTTTCATCGACTTCTACCTTGACTTCCTCTATGGCTTCTGTTATTTCGATTTTTTCTTTCATCGACTTCTACCTTGACTTCTTCTATGGCTTCAGTTACTTCGAGTTTTTTTTTTTTTTTTTTCTTTTTTTATCGACTTCTACCTTGACTTCTATGGTTTCAGTTACTTCGATTTTTTCTTTCATCGACTTCTACCTTGACTTCCTCTATGGCTTCTGTTATTTCGATTTTTTCTTTCATCGACTTCTACCTTGACTTCTTCTATGGTTTCAGTTACTTCGATTTTTTCTTTCATCGACTTCTACCTAGACTTCCTCTATGGCTTCTGTTATTTCGATTTTTTCTTTCATCGACTTCTACCTTGACTTCTTCTATGGCTTCTGTTACTTCGATTTTTTCTTTCATCAGCTTCTACCTTGACTTCTTCTATGGCTTCTGTTTTTCGATTTTTTTTTTATCGACTTCTACCTTGACTTCTTCTATGGCTTCAGTTACTTCGAGTTTTTTTTTTTTTTTTTCTTTTTTTATCGACTTCTAGCTTGACTTCTTCTATGGTTTCAGTTACTTCGATTTTTTCTTTCATCGACTTCTACCTTGACTTCCTCTATGGCTTCAGTTACTTCGAGTTTTTTTTTTTTTTTTTAATCGACTTCTACCTTGACTTCTTCTATGGCTTCTTTTACTTCGATTTTTTCTTTCATCGATTTCTACCTTGACTTCTTCTATGCTTTCAGTTACTTCGTTTTTTTCTTTCATCGACTTCTACCTTTGACTTCTTCTATGGCTTCTGTTACTTCGATTTTTTCTTTCATCGACTTCTACCTTGACTTCCTCTGTGGCTTCTGTTATTTCGATTTTTTCTTTCATCGACTTCTACCTTGACTTCTTCTATGGCTTCTGTTACTTCGAGTTTTTTTTTTTTTTTTTTTTTTATCGACTTCTACCTTGACTTCTTCTATGGTTTCAGTTACTTCGATTTTTTCTTTCATCGACTTCTACCTTTGACTTCTTCTATGGCTTCTGTTACTTCGATTTTTTCTTTCATCGACTTCTACCTTGACTTCCTCTATGGCTTCTGTTATTTCGATTTTTTCTTTCATCGACTTCTACCTTGACTTCTTCTATGGCTTCAGTTACTTCGAGTTTTTTTTTTTTTTTTTCTTTTTTTATCGACTTCTACCTTGACTTCTTCTATGGTTTCAGTTACTTCGATTTTTTCTTTCATCGACTTCTACCTTTGACTTCTTCTATGGCTTCTGTTCCTTCGATTTTTTCTTTCATCGACTTCTACCTTGACTTCCTCTATGGCTTCTGTTATTTCGATTTTTTCTTTCATCGACTTCTACCTTGACTTCTTCTATGGTTTCAGTTACTTCGATTTTTTCTTTCATCGACTTCTACCTAGACTTCCTCTATGGCTTCAGTTATTTCGATTTTTTCTTTCATCGACTTCTACCTTGACTTCTTCTATGGCTTCAGTTACTTCGAGTTTTTTTTTTTTTTTTTTCTTTTTTTATCGACTTCTACCTTGACTTCTTCTATGGCTTCAGTTACTTCGAGTTTTTTTTTTTCTTCTTTTTTTATCGACTTCTACCTTGACTTCTTCTATGGCTTCTGTTATTTCAATTTTTTCTTTCATCGACTTCTACCTTGTCTTCTTCTATGGCTTCAGTTACTTCGATTTTTTCTTTTATCGATTTCTACCTAGACTTCCTCTATGGCTTCTGTTATTTCGATTTTTTCTTTCATCGACTTCTACCTTGACTTCTTCTATGGCTTCAGTTACTTCGAGTTTTTTTTTTTTTTTTTTCTTTTTTTATCGACTTCTAGCTTGACTTCTTCTATGGTTTCAGTTACTTCGATTTTTTCCTTCATCGACTTCTACCTTGACTTCCTCTATGGCTTCAGTTACTTCGAGTTTTTTTTTTTTTTTTTAATCGACTTCTACCTTGACTTCTTCTATGGCTTCTTTTACTTCGATTTTTTCTTTCATCGATTTCTACCTTGACTTCTTCTATGGTTTCAGTTGCTTCGATTTTTTCTTTCATCGACTTCTACCTTGACTTCTTCTATGGCTTCTGTTATTTCGATTTTTTGTTTCATCGACTTCTACCTTGACTTCTTCTATGGCTTCAGTTACTTCGACTTTTTTTTTTTTTTTTTATCGACTTCTACCTTGACTTCTTCTATGGCTTCTGTTATTTCGATTTTTTGTTTCATCGACTTCTACCTTGACTTCTTCTATGGCTTCAGTTACTTCAATTTTTTTTTTTTTTTTTTAATCGACTTCTACCTTGACTTCTTCTATGGTTTCAGTTACTTCGATTTTTTCTTTCATCGACTTCTACCTTGACTTCTTCTATGGCTTCTGTTATTTCGATTTTTTTTTCATCGACTTCTACCTTGACTTCTTCTATGGCTTCTGTTACTTCGATTTTTTCTTTCATCGACTTCTACCTTGACTTCTTCTATGGCTTCTGCTTTTCGATTTTTTTTTTATCGACTTCTATCTTGACTTCTTCTATGGCTTCAGTTACTTCGAGTTTTTTTTTTTTTTTTTTTTTATCGACTTCTACCTTGACTTCTTCTATGGCTTCTGCTTTTCGATTTTTTTTTTATCGACTTCTACCTTGACTTTCTCTATGGCTTCTGTTACTTCGATTTTTTCTTTCATCGACTTCTACCTTGACTTCTTCTATGGCTTCAGTTACTTCGAGTTTTTTTTTTTTTTTTTTTTTTATCGACTTCTACCTTGACTTCTTCTATGGTTTCAGTTACTTCGATTTTTTCTTTCATCGACTTCTACCTTGACTTCTTCTATGGCTTCTGTTACTTCGATTTTTTCGTTCATCGACTTCTACCTTGTCTTCTTCTATGGCTTCTGTTATTTCGATTTTTTCTTTCATCGACTTCTACCTTGACTTCTTCTATGGTTTCAGTTACTTCGATTTTTTCTTTCATCGACTTCTACCTAGACTTCCTCTATGGCTTCTGTTATTTCGATTTTTTCTTTCATCGACTTCTACCTTGACTTCTTCTATGGCTTCTGTTACTTCGATTTTTTCTTTCATCGACTTCTACCTTGACTTCTTCTATGGCTTCTGTTTTTCGATTTTTTTTTTATCGACTTCTACCTTGACTTCTTCTATGGCTTCAGTTACTTCGAGTTTTTTTTTTTTTTTTTTTCTTTTTTTATCGACTTCTAGCTTGACTTCTTCTATGGTTTCAGTTATTTCGATTTTTTCTTTCATCGACTTCTACCTTGTCTTCTTCTATGGTTTCAGTTACTTCGATTTTTTCTTTTATCGACTTCTACCTAGACTTCCTCTATGGCTTCTGTTATTTCGATTTTTTCTTTCATCGACTTCTACCTTGACTTCTTCTATGGCTTCAGTTACTTCGATTTTTTCTTTCATCGACTTCTACCTTTGACTTCTTCTATGGCTTCTGTTTCTTCGATTTTTTCTTTCATCGACTTCTACCTTGACTTCCTCTATGGCTTCTGTTATTTCGATTTTATCTTTCATCGACTTCTACCTTGTCTTCTACTATGGTTTCAGTTACTTCGATTTTTTCTTTTATCGACTTCTACCTAGACTTCCTCTATGGCTTCTGTTATTTCGATTTTTTCTTTCATCGACTTCTACCTTGACTTCTTCTATGGCTTCAGTTACTTCGAGTTTTTTTTTTTTTTTTCTTTTTTTATCGACTTCTACCTTGACTTCTTCTATGGTTTCTGTTATTTCGATTTTTTTTTTCATCGACTTCTACCTTGACTTCTTCTATGGCTTCAGTTACTTCGAATTTTTTTTTTTTTTTTTTATCGACTTCTACCTTGACTTCTTCTATGCTTTCAGTTACTTCGATTTTTTCTTTCATCGACTTCTACCTTTGACTTCTTCTATGGCTTCTGTTACTTCGATTTTTTCTTTCATCGACTTCTACCTTGACTTCCTCTGTGGCTTCTGTTATTTCGATTTTTTCTTTCATCGACTTCTACCTTGACTTCTTCTATGGCTTCTGTTACTTCGAGTTGTTTTTTTTTTTTTTTTTTTTTATCGACTTCTACCTTGACTTCTTCTATGGTTTCAGTTACTTCGATTTTTTCTTTCATCGACTTCTACCTTTGACTTCTTCTATGGCTTCTGTTACTTCAATTTTTTCTTTCATCGACTTCTACCTTGACTTCCTCTATGGCTTCTGTTATTTCGATTTTTTCTTTCATCGACTTCTACCTTGACTTCTTCTATGGCTTCAGTTACTTCGAGTTTTTTTTTTTTTTTTTTCTTTTTTTATCGACTTCTACCTTGACTTCTATGGTTTCAGTTACTTCGATTTTTTCTTTCATCGACTTCTACCTTGACTTCCTCTATGGCTTCTGTTATTTCGATTTTTTCTTTCATCGACTTCTACCTTGACTTCTTCTATGGTTTCAGTTACTTCGATTTTTTCTTTCATCGACTTCTACCTAGACTTCCTCTATGGCTTCTGTTATTTCGATTTTTTCTTTTATCGACTTCTACCTTGACTTCTTCTATGGCTTCTGTTACTTCGATTTTTTCTTTCATCAGCTTCTACCTTGACTTCTTCTATGGCTTCTGTTTTTCGATTTTTTTTTTATCGACTTCTACCTTGACTTCTTCTATGGCTTCAGTTACTTCGAGTTTTTTTTTTTTTTTTTCTTTTTTTATCGACTTCTAGCTTGACTTCTTCTATGGTTTCAGTTACTTCGATTTTTTCTTTCATCGACTTCTACCTTGACTTCCTCTATGGCTTCAGTTACTTCGAGTTTTTTTTTTTTTTTTTAATCGACTTCTACCTTGACTTCTTCTATGGCTTCTTTTACTTCGATTTTTTCTTTCATCGATTTCTACCTTGACTTCTTCTATGCTTTCAGTTACTTCGTTTTTTTCTTTCATCGACTTCTACCTTTGACTTCTTCTATGGCTTCTGTTACTTCGATTTTTTCTTTCATCGACTTCTACCTTGACTTCCTCTGTGGCTTCTGTTATTTCGATTTTTTCTTTCATCGACTTCTACCTTGACTTCTTCTATGGCTTCTGTTACTTCGAGTTTTTTTTTTTTTTTTTTTTTTATCGACTTCTACCTTGACTTCTTCTATGGTTTCAGTTACTTCGATTTTTTCTTTCATCGACTTCTACCTTTGACTTCTTCTATGGCTTCTGTTCCTTCGATTTTTTCTTTCATCGACTTCTACCTTGACTTCCTCTATGGCTTCTGTTATTTCGATTTTTTCTTTCATCGACTTCTACCTTGACTTCTTCTATGGTTTCAGTTACTTCGATTTTTTCTTTCATCGACTTCTACCTAGACTTCCTCTATGGCTTCAGTTATTTCGATTTTTTCTTTCATCGACTTCTACCTTGACTTCTTCTATGGCTTCAGTTACTTCGAGTTTTTTTTTTTTTTTTTTCTTTTTTTATCGACTTCTACCTTGACTTCTTCTATGGCTTCAGTTACTTCGAGTTTTTTTTTTTTTTTCTTTTTTTATCGACTTCTACCTTGACTTCTTCTATGGCTTCTGTTATTTCAATTTTTTCTTTCATCGACTTCTACCTTGTCTTCTTCTATGGCTTCAGTTACTTCGATTTTTTCTTTTATCGATTTCTACCTAGACTTCCTCTATGGCTTCTGTTATTTCGATTTTTTCTTTCATCGACTTCTACCTTGACTTCTTCTATGGCTTCAGTTACTTCGAGTTTTTTTTTTTTTTTTTTCTTTTTTTATCGACTTCTAGCTTGACTTCTTCTATGGTTTCAGTTACTTCGATTTTTTCTTTCATCGACTTCTACCTTGACTTCCTCTATGGCTTCAGTTACTTCGAGTTTTTTTTTTTTTTTTTAATCGACTTCTACCTTGACTTCTTCTATGGCTTCTTTTACTTCGATTTTTTCTTTCATCGATTTCTACCTTGACTTCTTCTATGGTTTCAGTTGCTTCGATTTTTTCTTTCATCGACTTCTACCTTGACTTCTTCTATGGCTTCTGTTATTTCGATTTTTTGTTTCATCGACTTCTACCTTGACTTCTTCTATGGCTTCAGTTACTTCGACTTTTTTTTTTTTTTTTTATCGACTTCTACCTTGACTTCTTCTATGGCTTCTGTTATTTCGATTTTTTGTTTCATCGACTTCTACCTTGACTTCTTCTATGGCTTCAGTTACTTCAATTTTTTTTTTTTTTTTTTAATCGACTTCTACCTTGACTTCTTCTATGGTTTCAGTTACTTCGATTTTTTCTTTCATCGACTTCTACCTTGACTTCTTCTATGGCTTCTGTTATTTCGATTTTTTCTTTCATCGACTTCTACCTTGACTTCTTCTATGGCTTCTGTTACTTCGATTTTTTCTTTCATCGACTTCTACCTTGACTTCTTCTATGGCTTCTGCTTTTCGATTTTTTTTTTATCGACTTCTATCTTGACTTCTTCTATGGCTTCAGTTACTTCGAGTTTTTTTTTTTTTTTTTTTTTATCGACTTCTACCTTGACTTCTTCTATGGCTTCTGCTTTTCGATTTTTTTTTTATCGACTTCTACCTTGACTTCTTCTATGGCTTCTGTTACTTCGATTTTTTCTTTCATCGACTTCTACCTTGACTTCTTCTATGGCTTCAGTTACTTCGAGTTTTTTTTTTTTTTTTTTTTTTATCGACTTCTACCTTGACTTCTTCTATGGTTTCAGTTACTTCGATTTTTTCTTTCATCGACTTCTACCTTGACTTCTTCTATGGCTTCTGTTACTTCGATTTTTTCGTTCATCGACTTCTACCTTGTCTTCTTCTATGGCTTCTGTTATTTCGATTTTTTCTTTCATCGACTTCTACCTTGACTTCTTCTATGGTTTCAGTTACTTCGATTTTTTCTTTCATCGACTTCTACCTAGACTTCCTCTATGGCTTCTGTTATTTCGATTTTTTCTTTCATCGACTTCTACCTTGACTTCTTCTATGGCTTCTGTTACTTCGATTTTTTCTTTCATCGACTTCTACCTTGACTTCTTCTATGGCTTCTGTTTTTCGATTTTTTTTTTATCGACTTCTACCTTGACTTCTTCTATGGCTTCAGTTACTTCGAGTTTTTTTTTTTTTTTTTTTCTTTTTTTATCGACTTCTAGCTTGACTTCTTCTATGGTTTCAGTTATTTCGATTTTTTCTTTCATCGACTTCTACCTTGTCTTCTTCTATGGTTTCAGTTACTTCGATTTTTTCTTTTATCGACTTCTACCTAGACTTCCTCTATGGCTTCTGTTATTTCGATTTTTTCTTTCATCGACTTCTACCTTGACTTCTTCTATGGCTTCAGTTACTTCAAATTTTTTTTTTTTTTTTCTTTTTTTATCGACTTCTACCTTGACTTCTTCTATGGTTTCAGTTACTTCGATTTTTTCTTTCATCGACTTCTACCTTTGACTTCTTCTATGGCTTCTGTTTCTTCGATTTTTTCTTTCATCGACTTCTACCTTGACTTCCTCTATGGCTTCTGTTATTTCGATTTTATCTTTCATCGACTTCTACCTTGTCTTCTACTATGGTTTCAGTTACTTCGATTTTTTCTTTTATCGACTTCTACCTAGACTTCCTCTATGGCTTCTGTTATTTCGATTTTTTCTTTCATCGACTTCTACCTTGACTTCTTCTATGGCTTCAGTTACTTCGAGTTTTTTTTTTTTTTTTCTTTTTTTATCGACTTCTACCTTGACTTCTTCTATGGTTTCTGTTATTTCGATTTTTTTTTTCATCGACTTCTACCTTGACTTCTTCTATGGCTTCAGTTACTTCGAATTTTTTTTTTTTTTTTTTATCGACTTCTACCTTGACTTCTTCTATGCTTTCAGTTACTTCGATTTTTTCTTTCATCGACTTCTACCTTTGACTTCTTCTATGGCTTCTGTTACTTCGATTTTTTCTTTCATCGACTTCTACCTTGACTTCCTCTGTGGCTTCTGTTATTTCGATTTTTTCTTTCATCGACTTCTACCTTGACTTCTTCTATGGCTTCTGTTACTTCGAGTTGTTTTTTTTTTTTTTTTTTTTATCGACTTCTACCTTGACTTCTTCTATGGTTTCAGTTACTTCGATTTTTTCTTTCATCGACTTCTACCTTTGACTTCTTCTATGGCTTCTGTTACTTCAATTTTTTCTTTCATCGACTTCTACCTTGACTTCCTCTATGGCTTCTGTTATTTCGATTTTTTCTTTCATCGACTTCTACCTTGACTTCTTCTATGGCTTCAGTTACTTCGAGTTTTTTTTTTTTTTTTTTCTTTTTTTATCGACTTCTACCTTGACTTCTATGGTTTCAGTTACTTCGATTTTTTCTTTCATCGACTTCTACCTTGACTTCCTCTATGGCTTCTGTTATTTCGATTTTTTCTTTCATCGACTTCTACCTTGACTTCTTCTATGGTTTCAGTTACTTCGATTTTTTCTTTCATCGACTTCTACCTAGACTTCCTCTATGGCTTCTGTTATTTCGATTTTTTCTTTCATCGACTTCTACCTTGACTTCTTCTATGGCTTCTGTTACTTCGATTTTTTCTTTCATCAGCTTCTACCTTGACTTCTTCTATGGCTTCTGTTTTTCGATTTTTTTTTTATCGACTTCTACCTTGACTTCTTCTATGGCTTCAGTTACTTCGAGTTTTTTTTTTTTTTTTTCTTTTTTTATCGACTTCTAGCTTGACTTCTTCTATGGTTTCAGTTACTTCGATTTTTTCTTTCATCGACTTCTACCTTGACTTCCTCTATGGCTTCAGTTACTTCGAGTTTTTTTTTTTTTTTTTAATCGACTTCTACCTTGACTTCTTCTATGGCTTCTTTTACTTCGATTTTTTCTTTCATCGATTTCTACCTTGACTTCTTCTATGCTTTCAGTTACTTCGTTTTTTTCTTTCATCGACTTCTACCTTTGACTTCTTCTATGGCTTCTGTTACTTCGATTTTTTCTTTCATCGACTTCTACCTTGACTTCCTCTGTGGCTTCTGTTATTTCGATTTTTTCTTTCATCGACTTCTACCTTGACTTCTTCTATGGCTTCAGTTACTTCGAGTTTTTTTTTTTTTTTTTCTTTTTTTATCGACTTCTACCTTGACTTCTTCTATGGTTTCAGTTACTTCGATTTTTTCTTTCATCGACTTCTACCTTTGACTTCTTCTATGGCTTCTGTTCCTTCGATTTTTTCTTTCATCGACTTCTACCTTGACTTCCTCTATGGCTTCTGTTATTTCGATTTTTTCTTTCATCGACTTCTACCTTGACTTCTTCTATGGTTTCAGTTACTTCGATTTTTTCTTTCATCGACTTCTACCTAGACTTCCTCTATGGCTTCAGTTATTTCGATTTTTTCTTTCATCGACTTCTACCTTGACTTCTTCTATGGCTTCAGTTACTTCGAGTTTTTTTTTTTTTTTTTTCTTTTTTTATCGACTTCTACCTTGACTTCTTCTATGGCTTCAGTTACTTCGAGTTTTTTTTTTTTTTTCTTTTTTTATCGACTTCTACCTTGACTTCTTCTATGGCTTCTGTTATTTCAATTTTTTCTTTCATCGACTTCTACCTTGTCTTCTTCTATGGCTTCAGTTACTTCGATTTTTTCTTTTATCGATTTCTACCTAGACTTCCTCTATGGCTTCTGTTATTTCGATTTTTTCTTTCATCGACTTCTACCTTGACTTCTTCTATGGCTTCAGTTACTTCGAGTTTTTTTTTTTTTTTTTTCTTTTTTTATCGACTTCTAGCTTGACTTCTTCTATGGTTTCAGTTACTTCGATTTTTTCTTTCATCGACTTCTACCTTGACTTCCTCTATGGCTTCAGTTACTTCGAGTTTTTTTTTTTTTTTTTAATCGACTTCTACCTTGACTTCTTCTATGGCTTCTTTTACTTCGATTTTTTCTTTCATCGATTTCTACCTTGACTTCTTCTATGGTTTCAGTTGCTTCGATTTTTTCTTTCATCGACTTCTACCTTGACTTCTTCTATGGCTTCTGTTATTTCGATTTTTTGTTTCATCGACTTCTACCTTGACTTCTTCTATGGCTTCAGTTACTTCGACTTTTTTTTTTTTTTTTTATCGACTTCTACCTTGACTTCTTCTATGGCTTCTGTTATTTCGATTTTTTGTTTCATCGACTTCTACCTTGACTTCTTCTATGGCTTCAGTTACTTCAATTTTTTTTTTTTTTTTTTAATCGACTTCTACCTTGACTTCTTCTATGGTTTCAGTTACTTCGATTTTTTCTTTCATCGACTTCTACCTTGACTTCTTCTATGGCTTCTGTTTTTTCGATTTTTTCTTTCATCGACTTCTACCTTGACTTCTTCTATGGCTTCTGTTACTTCGATTTTTTCTTTCATCGACTTCTACCTTGACTTCTTCTATGGCTTCTGCTTTTCGATTTTTTTTTTATCGACTTCTATCTTGACTTCTTCTATGGCTTCAGTTACTTCGAGTTTTTTTTTTTTTTTTTTTTTATCGACTTCTACCTTGACTTCTTCTATGGCTTCTGCTTTTCGATTTTTTTTTTATCGACTTCTACCTTGACTTCTTCTATGGCTTCTGTTACTTCGATTTTTTCTTTCATCGACTTCTACCTTGACTTCTTCTATGGCTTCAGTTACTTCGAGTTTTTTTTTTTTTTTTTTTTTTATCGACTTCTACCTTGACTTCTTCTATGGTTTCAGTTACTTCGATTTTTTCTTTCATCGACTTCTACCTTGACTTCTTCTATGGCTTCTGTTACTTCGATTTTTTCGTTCATCGACTTCTACCTTGTCTTCTTCTATGGCTTCTGTTATTTCGATTTTTTCTTTCATCGACTTCTACCTTGACTTCTTCTATGGTTTCAGTTACTTCGATTTTTTCTTTCATCGACTTCTACCTAGACTTCCTCTATGGCTTCTGTTATTTCGATTTTTTCTTTCATCGACTTCTACCTTGACTTCTTCTATGGCTTCTGTTACTTCGATTTTTTCTTTCATCGACTTCTACCTTGACTTCTTCTATGGCTTCTGTTTTTCGATTTTTTTTTTATCGACTTCTACCTTGACTTCTTCTATGGCTTCAGTTACTTCGAGTTTTTTTTTTTTTTTTTTTCTTTTTTTATCGACTTCTAGCTTGACTTCTTCTATGGTTTCAGTTATTTCGATTTTTTCTTTCATCGACTTCTACCTTGTCTTCTTCTATGGTTTCAGTTACTTCGATTTTTTCTTTTATCGACTTCTACCTAGACTTCCTCTATGGCTTCTGTTATTTCGATTTTTTCTTTCATCGACTTCTACCTTGACTTCTTCTATGGCTTCAGTTACTTCAAATTTTTTTTTTTTTTTTCTTTTTTTATCGACTTCTACCTTGACTTCTTCTATGGTTTCAGTTACTTCGATTTTTTCTTTCATCGACTTCTACCTTTGACTTCTTCTATGGCTTCTGTTTCTTCGATTTTTTCTTTCATCGACTTCTACCTTGACTTCCTCTATGGCTTCTGTTATTTCGATT
This sequence comes from Cirrhinus molitorella, assembly GCA_033026305.1. Classification (NCBI taxonomy): domain Eukaryota; kingdom Metazoa; phylum Chordata; class Actinopteri; order Cypriniformes; family Cyprinidae; genus Cirrhinus; species Cirrhinus molitorella. The sequence goes on from CM065129.1 coordinate 1,305,159, forward strand.
TTATCTTTCATCGACTTCTACCTTGTCTTCTACTATGGTTTCAGTTACTTCGATTTTTTCTTTTATCGACTTCTACCTAGACTTCCTCTATGGCTTCTGTTATTTCGATTTTTTCTTTCATCGACTTCTACCTTGACTTCTTCTATGGCTTCAGTTACTTCGAGTTTTTTTTTTTTTTTTCTTTTTTTATCGACTTCTACCTTGACTTCTTCTATGGTTTCTGTTATTTCGATTTTTTTTTTCATCGACTTCTACCTTGACTTCTTCTATGGCTTCAGTTACTTCGAATTTTTTTTTTTTTTTTTTATCGACTTCTACCTTGACTTCTTCTATGGTTTCTGTTACTTCGATTTTTTCTTTCATCGACTTCTACCTTGACTTCTTCTATGGCTTCAGTTACTTCGAATTTTTTTTTTTTTTTTTTATCGACTTCTACCTTGACTTCTTCTATGGTTTCAGTTACTTCGATTTTTTCTTTCATCGACTTCTACCTTTGACTTCTTCTATGGCTTCTGTTACTTCGATTTTTTCTTTCATCGACTTCTACCTTGACTTCCTCTATGGCTTCTGTTATTTCGATTTTTTCTTTCATCGACTTCTACCTTGACTTCTTCTATGGCTTCAGTTACTTCGAGTTTTTTTTTTTTTTTTCTTTTTTTATCGACTTCTACCTTGACTTCTTCTATGCTTTCAGTTACTTCGATTTTTTCTTTCATCGACTTCTACCTTTGACTTCTTCTATGGCTTCTGTTCCTTCGATTTTTTCTTTCATCGACTTCTACCTTGACTTCCTCTATGGCTTCTGTTATTTCGATTTTTTCTTTCATCGACTTCTACCTTAACTTCTTCTATGGTTTCAGTTACTTCGATTTTTTCTTTTATCGACTTCTACCTAGACTTCCTCTATGGCTTCTGTTATTTCGATTTTTTCTTTCATCGACTTCTACCTTGACTTCTTCTATGGCTTCTGTTACTTCGAGTTTTTTTTTTTTTTTTTTTTTTATCGACTTCTACCTTGACTTCTTCTATGGCTTCAGTTACTTCGAATTTTTTTTTTTTTTTTTTATCGACTTCTACCTTGACTTCTTCTATGGTTTCAGTTACTTCGATTTTTTCTTTCATCGACTTCTACCTTTGACTTCTTCTATGGCTTCTGTTACTTCGATTTTTTCTTTCATCGACTTCTACCTTGACTTCCTCTATGGCTTCTGTTATTTCGATTTTTTCTTTCATCGACTTCTACCTTGACTTCTTCTATGGCTTCAGTTACTTCGAGTTTTTTTTTTTTTTTTCTTTTTTTATCGACTTCTACCTTGACTTCTTCTATGGTTTCAGTTACTTCGATTTTTTCTTTCATCGACTTCTACCTTTGACTTCTTCTATGGCTTCTGTTCCTTCGATTTTTTCTTTCATCGACTTCTACCTTGACTTCCTCTATGGCTTCTGTTATTTCGATTTTTTCTTTCATCGACTTCTACCTTAACTTCTTCTATGGTTTCAGTTACTTCGATTTTTTCTTTTATCGACTTCTACCTAGACTTCCTCTATGGCTTCTGTTATTTCGATTTTTTCTTTCATCGACTTCTACCTTGACTTCTTCTATGGCTTCTGTTACTTCGAGTTTTTTTTTTTTTTTTTTTTTTATCGACTTCTACCTTGACTTCTTCTATGGTTTCAGTTACTTCGATTTTTTCTTTCATCGACTTCTACCTTTGACTTCTTCTATGGCTTCTGTTACTTCGATTTTTTCTTTCATCGACTTCTACCTTGACTTCCTCTATGGCTTCTGTTATTTCGATTTTTTCTTTCATCGACTTCTACCTTGACTTCTTCTATGGCTTCAGTTACTTCGAGTTTTTTTTTTTTTTTTTCTTTTTTTATCGACTTCTACCTTGACTTCTTCTGTGGTTTCAGTTACTTCGATTTTTTCTTTCATCGACTTCTACCTTTGACTTCTTCTATGGCTTCTGTTTCTTCGATTTTTTCTTTCATCGACTTCTACCTTGACTTCCTCTATGGCTTCTGTTATTTCGATTTTTTCTATCATCGACTTCTACCTTGTCTTCTTCTATGGTTTCAGTTACTTCGATTTTTTCTTTTATCGACTTCTACCTAGACTTCCTCTATGGCTTCTGTTATTTCGATTTTTTCTTTCATCGACTTCTACCTTGACTTCTTCTATGGCTTCAGTTACTTCGAGTTTTTTTTTTTTTTTTTATCGACTTCTACCTTGACTTCTTCTATGGTTTCTGTTACTTCGATTTTTTCTTTCATCGACTTCTACCTTGACTTCTATTATGGCTTCAGTTACTTCGAATTTTTTTTTTTTTTTTTTATCGACTTCTACCTTGACTTCTTCTATGGCTTCTGCTTTTCGATTTTTTTTTTATCGACTTCTACCTTGACTTCTTCTATGGTTTCTGTTACTTCGATTTTTTCTTTCATCGACTTCTACCTTGACTTCTTCTATGGCTTCAGTTACTTCGAGTTTTTTTTTTTTTTTTTTTTTATCGACTTCTACCTTGACTTCTTCTATGGTTTCAGTTACTTCGATTTTTTCTTTCATCGACTTCTACCTTGACTTCTTCTATGGCTTCTGTTACTTCGATTTTTTCGTTCATCGACTTCTACCTTGTCTTCTTCTATGGCTTCTGTTATTTCGATTTTTTCTTTCATCGACTTCTACCTTGACTTCTTCTATGGTTTCTGTTACTTCGATTTTTTCTTTCATCGACTTCTACCTTGACTTCTTCTATGGTTTCAGTTACTTCGATTTTTTCTTTCATCGACTTCTACCTAGACTTCCTCTATGGCTTCTGTTATTTCGATTTTTTCTTTCATCGACTTCTACCTTGACTTTTTCTATGGCTTCTGTTACTTCGATTTTTTCTTTCATCGACTTCTACCTTGACTTCTTCTATGGCTTCTGTTTTTCGATTTTTTTTTTATCGACTTCTACCTTGACTTCTTCTATGGCTTCAGTTACTTCGAGTTTTTTTTTTTTTTTTTTTCTTTTTTTATCGACTTCTAGCTTGACTTCTTCTATGGTTTCAGTTACTTCGATTTTTTATTTCATCGACTTCTACCTTGACTTCCTCTATGGCTTCAGTTACTTCGAGTTTTTTTTTTTTTTTTTTTATCGACTTCTACCTTGACTTCTTCTGTGGCTTCTTTTACTTCGATTTTTTCTTTCATCGACTTCTACTTTGACTTCTTCTATGGCTTCTGTTACTTCGAGTTTTTTTTTTTTTTTTTTTTTTATCGACTTCTACCTTGACTTTTTCTATGCTTTCAGTTACTTCGATTTTTTCTTTCATCGACTTCTACCTTTGACTTCTTCTATGGCTTCTGTTACTTCGATTTTTTCTTTCATCGACTTCTACCTTTACTTCCTCTGTGGCTTCTGTTATTTCGATTTTTTCTTTCATCGACTTCTACCTTGACTTCTTCTATGGCTTCTGTTACTTCGAGTTTTTTTTTTTTTTTTTTTTTTATCGACTTCTACCTTGACTTCTTCTGTGGTTTCAGTTACTTCGATTTTTTCTTTCATCGACTTCTACCTTTGACTTCTTCTATGGCTTCTGTTTCTTCGATTTTTTCTTTCATCGACTTCTACCTTGACTTCCTCTATGGCTTCTGTTATTTCGATTTTTTCTATCATCGACTTCTACCTTGTCTTCTTCTATGGTTTCAGTTACTTCGATTTTTTCTTTTATCGACTTCTACCTAGACTTCCTCTATGGCTTCTGTTATTTCGATTTTTTCTTTCATCGACTTCTACCTTGACTTCTTCTATGGCTTCAGTTACTTCGAGTTTTTTTTTTTTTTTTTATCGACTTCTACCTTGACTTCTTCTATGGTTTCTGTTACTTCGATTTTTTCTTTCATCGACTTCTACCTTGACTTCTATTATGGCTTCAGTTACTTCGAATTTTTTTTTTTTTTTTTTATCGACTTCTACCTTGACTTCTTCTATGGCTTCTGCTTTTCGATTTTTTTTTTATCGACTTCTACCTTGACTTCTTCTATGGTTTCTGTTACTTCGATTTTTTCTTTCATCGACTTCTACCTTGAATTCTTCTATGGCTTCAGTTACTTCGAGTTTTTTTTTTTTTTTTTTTTTATCGACTTCTACCTTGACTTCTTCTATGGTTTCAGTTACTTCGATTTTTTCTTTCATCGACTTCTACCTTGACTTCTTCTATGGCTTCTGTTACTTCGATTTTTTCGTTCATCGACTTCTACCTTGTCTTCTTCTATGGCTTCTGTTATTTCGATTTTTTCTTTCATCGACTTCTACCTTGACTTCTTCTATGGTTTCTGTTACTTCGATTTTTTCTTTCATCGACTTCTACCTTGACTTCTTCTATGGTTTCAGTTACTTCGATTTTTTCTTTCATCGACTTCTACCTAGACTTCCTCTATGGCTTCTGTTATTTCGATTTTTTCTTTCATCGACTTCTACCTTGACTTTTTCTATGGCTTCTGTTACTTCGATTTTTTCTTTCATCGACTTCTACCTTGACTTCTTCTATGGCTTCTGTTTTTCGATTTTTTTTTTATCGACTTCTACCTTGACTTCTTCTATGGCTTCAGTTACTTCGAGTTTTTTTTTTTTTTTTTTTCTTTTTTTATCGACTTCTAGCTTGACTTCTTCTATGGTTTCAGTTACTTCGATTTTTTATTTCATCGACTTCTACCTTGACTTCCTCTATGGCTTCAGTTACTTCGAGTTTTTTTTTTTTTTTTTTTATCGACTTCTACCTTGACTTCTTCTGTGGCTTCTTTTACTTCGATTTTTTCTTTCATCGACTTCTACTTTGACTTCTTCTATGGCTTCTGTTACTTCGAGTTTTTTTTTTTTTTTTTTTTTTATCGACTTCTACCTTGACTTTTTCTATGCTTTCAGTTACTTCGATTTTTTCTTTCATCGACTTCTACCTTTGACTTCTTCTATGGCTTCTGTTACTTCGATTTTTTCTTTCATCGACTTCTACCTTTACTTCCTCTGTGGCTTCTGTTATTTCGATTTTTTCTTTCATCGACTTCTACCTTGACTTCTTCTATGGCTTCTGTTACTTCGAGTTTTTTTTTTTTTTTTTTTTTTATCGACTTCTACCTTGACTTCTTCTATGGTTTCAGTTACTTCGATTTTTTCTTTCATCGACTTCTACCTTTGACTTCTTCTATGGCTTCTGTTACTTCGATTTTTTCTTTCATCGACTTCTACCTTGACTTCCTCTATGGCTTCTGTTATTTCGATTTTTTCTTTCATCGACTTCTACCTTGACTTCTTCTATGGCTTCAGTTACTTCGAGTTTTTTTTTTTTTTTTTCTTTTTTTATCGACTTCTACCTTGACTTCTTCTATGGTTTCAGTTACTTCGATTTTTTCTTTCATCGACTTCTACCTTTGACTTCTTCTATGGCTTCTGTTTCTTCGATTTTTTCTTTCATCGACTTCTACCTTGTCTTCTTCTATGGCTTCTGTTATTTCTATTTTTTCTTTCATCGACTTCTACCTTGTCTTCTTCTATGGTTTCAGTTACTTCGATTTTTTCTTTTATCGACTTCTACCTAGACTTCCTCTATGGCTTCTGTTATTTCGATTTTTTCTTTCATCGACTTCTACCTTGACTTCTTCTATGGCTTCAGTTACTTCGAGTTTTTTTTTTTTTTTCTTTTTTTATCGACTTCTACCTTGACTTCTTCTATGGTTTCTGTTATTTCGATTTTTTGTTTCATCGACTTCTACCTTGACTTCTTCTATGGCTTCAGTTACTTCGAATTTTTTTTTTTTTTTTTATCGACTTCTACCTTGACTTCTTCTATGGTTTCAGTTACTTCGATTTTTTCTTTCATCGACTTCTACCTTTGACTTCTTCTATGGCTTCTGTTACTTCGATTTTTTCTTTCATCGACTTCTACCTTGACTTCCTCTATGGCTTCTGTTATTTCGATTTTTTCTTTCATCGACTTCTACCTTGACTTCTTCTATGGCTTCAGTTACTTCGAGTTTTTTTTTTATTTTTTATTTTTTTATCGACTTCTACCTTGACTTCTTCTATGGTTTCAGTTACTTCGATTTTTTCTTTCATCGACTTCTACCTTTGACTTCTTCTATGGCTTCTGTTCCTTCGATTTTTTCTTTCATCGACTTCTACCTTGACTTCCTCTATGGCTTCTGTTATTTCGATTTTTTCTTTCATCGACTTCTACCTTGACTTCTTCTATGGTTTCAGTTACTTCGATTTTTTCTTTCATCGACTTCTACCTTGACTTCCTCTATGGCTTCTGTTATTTCGATTTTTTCTTTCATCGACTTCTACCTTGACTTCTTCTATGGCTTCAGTTACTTCGAGTTTTTTTTTTTTTTTTTTTTTTATCGACTTCTACCTTGACTTCTTCTATGGTTTCAGTTACTTCGATTTTTTCTTTCATCGACTTCTACCTTGACTTCTTCTATGGCTTCTGTTATTTCGATTTTTTGTTTCATCGACTTCTACCTTGACTTCTTCTATGGCTTCAGTTACTTCGACTTTTTTTTTTTTTTTTTTTATCGACTTCTACCTTGACTTCTTCTATGGTTTCAGTTACTACGATTTTTTCTTTCATCGACTTCTACCTTGACTTCTTCTATGGCTTCAGTTACTTCGATATTTTTTTTTTTTTCTTTTTTTATCGACTTCTACCTTGACTTCTTCTATGGTTTCAGTTACTTCGATTTTTTCTTTCATCGACTTCTACCTTGACTTCTTCTATGGCTTCTGTTATTTCGATTTTTTCTTTCATCGACTTCTACCTTGACTTCTTCTATGGCTTCAGTTACTTCAATTTTTATTTTTTTTTTTTTAATCGACTTCTACCTTGACTTCTTCTATGGTTTCAGTTACTTCGATTTTTTCTTTCATCGACTTCTACCTTGACTTCTTCTATGGCTTCTGTTATTTCGATTTTTTCTTTCATCGACTTCTACCTTGACTTCTTCTATGGCTTCTGTTATTTCGATTTTTTCTTTCATCGACTTCTACCTTGACTTCTTCTATGGCTTCTGTTACTTCGATTTTTTCTTTCATCGACTTCTACCTTGACTTCTTCTATGGCTTCTGTTTTTCGATTTTTTTTTTATCGACTTCTACCTTGACTTCTTCTATGGCTTCAGTTACTTCGAGTTTTTTTTTTTTTTTTTTTTTTATCGACTTCTACCTTGACTTCTTCTATGGCTTCTGTTACTTCGATTTTTTCTTTCATCGACTTCTACCTTGACTTCTTCAATGGCTTCAGTTACTTCGAGTTTTTTTTTTTTTTTTTTTTTTATCGACTTCTACCTTGACTTCTTCTATGGTTTCAGTTACTTCGATTTTTTCTTTCATCGACTTCTACCTTGTCTTCTACTATGGTTTCATTTACTTCGATTTTTTCTTTTATCGACTTCTACCTAGACTTCCTCTATGGCTTCTGTTATTTCGATTTTTTCTTTCATCGACTTCTACCTTGACTTCTTCTATGGCTTCAGTTACTTCGAGTTTTTTTTTTTTTTTTCTTTTTTTATCGACTTCTACCTTGACTTCTTCTATGGTTTCTGTTATTTCGATTTTTTGTTTCATCGACTTCTACCTTGACTTCTTCTATGGCTTCAGTTACTTCGAATTTTTTTTTTTTTTTTTTATCGACTTCTACCTTGACTTCTTCTATGGTTTCTGTTACTTCGATTTTTTCTTTCATCGACTTCTACCTTGACTTCTTCTATGGCTTCAGTTACTTCGAATTTTTTTTTTTTTTTTTTATCGACTTCTACCTTGACTTCTTCTATGGTTTCAGTTACTTCGATTTTTTCTTTCATCGACTTCTACCTTTGACTTCTTCTATGGCTTCTGTTACTTCGATTTTTTCTTTCATCGACTTCTACCTTGACTTCCTCTATGGCTTCTGTTATTTCGATTTTTTCTTTCATCGACTTCTACCTTGACTTCTTCTATGGCTTCAGTTACTTCGAGTTTTTTTTTTTTTTTTCTTTTTTTATCGACTTCTACCTTGACTTCTTCTATGGTTTCAGTTACTTCGATTTTTTCTTTCATCGACTTCTACCTTTGACTTCTTCTATGGCTTCTGTTCCTTCGATTTTTTCTTTCATCGACTTCTACCTTGACTTCCTCTATGGCTTCTGTTATTTCGATTTTTTCTTTCATCGACTTCTACCTTAACTTCTTCTATGGTTTCAGTTACTTCGATTTTTTCTTTTATCGACTTCTACCTAGACTTCCTCTATGGCTTCTGTTATTTCGATTTTTTCTTTCATCGACTTCTACCTTGACTTCTTCTATGGCTTCTGTTACTTCGAGTTTTTTTTTTTTTTTTTTTTTTATCGACTTCTACCTTGACTTCTTCTATGGTTTCAGTTACTTCGATTTTTTCTTTCATCGACTTCTACCTTTGACTTCTTCTATGGCTTCTGTTACTTCGATTTTTTCTTTCATCGACTTCTACCTTGACTTCCTCTATGGCTTCTGTTATTTCGATTTTTTCTTTCATCGACTTCTACCTTGACTTCTTCTATGGCTTCAGTTACTTCGAGTTTTTTTTTTTTTTTTCTTTTTTTATCGACTTCTACCTTGACTTCTTCTATGGTTTCAGTTACTTCGATTTTTTCTTTCATCGACTTCTACCTTTGACTTCTTCTATGGCTTCTGTTTCTTCGATTTTTTCTTTCATCGACTTCTACCTTGACTTCCTCTATGGCTTCTGTTATTTCGATTTTTTCTATCATCGACTTCTACCTTGTCTTCTTCTATGGTTTCAGTTACTTCGATTTTTTCTTTTATCGACTTCTACCTAGACTTCCTCTATGGCTTCTGTTATTTCGATTTTTTCTTTCATCGACTTCTACCTTGACTTCTTCTATGGCTTCAGTTACTTCGAGTTTTTTTTTTTTTTTTTATCGACTTCTACCTTGACTTCTTCTATGGTTTCTGTTACTTCGATTTTTTCTTTCATCGACTTCTACCTTGACTTCTATTATGGCTTCAGTTACTTCGAATTTTTTTTTTTTTTTTTTATCGACTTCTACCTTGACTTCTTCTATGGCTTCTGCTTTTCGATTTTTTTTTTATCGACTTCTACCTTGACTTCTTCTATGGTTTCTGTTACTTCGATTTTTTCTTTCATCGACTTCTACCTTGACTTCTTCTATGGCTTCAGTTACTTCGAGTTTTTTTTTTTTTTTTTTTTTATCGACTTCTACCTTGACTTCTTCTATGGTTTCAGTTACTTCGATTTTTTCTTTCATCGACTTCTACCTTGACTTCTTCTATGGCTTCTGTTACTTCGATTTTTTCGTTCATCGACTTCTACCTTGTCTTCTTCTATGGCTTCTGTTATTTCGATTTTTTCTTTCATCGACTTCTACCTTGACTTCTTCTATGGTTTCTGTTACTTCGATTTTTTCTTTCATCGACTTCTACCTTGACTTCTTCTATGGTTTCAGTTACTTCGATTTTTTCTTTCATCGACTTCTACCTAGACTTCCTCTATGGCTTCTGTTATTTCGATTTTTTCTTTCATCGACTTCTACCTTGACTTTTTCTATGGCTTCTGTTACTTCGATTTTTTCTTTCATCGACTTCTACCTTGACTTCTTCTATGGCTTCTGTTTTTCGATTTTTTTTTTATCGACTTCTACCTTGACTTCTTCTATGGCTTCAGTTACTTCGAGTTTTTTTTTTTTTTTTTTTCTTTTTTTATCGACTTCTAGCTTGACTTCTTCTATGGTTTCAGTTACTTCGATTTTTTATTTCATCGACTTCTACCTTGACTTCCTCTATGGCTTCAGTTACTTCGAGTTTTTTTTTTTTTTTTTTTATCGACTTCTACCTTGACTTCTTCTGTGGCTTCTTTTACTTCGATTTTTTCTTTCATCGACTTCTACTTTGACTTCTTCTATGGCTTCTGTTACTTCGAGTTTTTTTTTTTTTTTTTTTTTTATCGACTTCTACCTTGACTTCTTCTATGCTTTCAGTTACTTCGATTTTTTCTTTCATCGACTTCTACCTTTGACTTCTTCTATGGCTTCTGTTACTTCGATTTTTTCTTTCATCGACTTCTACCTTTACTTCCTCTGTGGCTTCTGTTATTTCGATTTTTTCTTTCATCGACTTCTACCTTGACTTCTTCTATGGCTTCTGTTACTTCGAGTTTTTTTTTTTTTTTTTTTTTTATCGACTTCTACCTTGACTTCTTCTATGGTTTCAGTTACTTCGATTTTTTCTTTCATCGACTTCTACCTTTGACTTCTTCTATGGCTTCTGTTACTTCGATTTTTTCTTTCATCGACTTCTACCTTGACTTCCTCTATGGCTTCTGTTATTTCGATTTTTTCTTTCATCGACTTCTACCTTGACTTCTTCTATGGCTTCAGTTACTTCGAGTTTTTTTTTTTTTTTTTCTTTTTTTATCGACTTCTACCTTGACTTCTTCTATGGTTTCAGTTACTTCGATTTTTTCTTTCATCGACTTCTACCTTTGACTTCTTCTATGGCTTCTGTTTCTTCGATTTTTTCTTTCATCGACTTCTACCTTGTCTTCTTCTATGGCTTCTGTTATTTCTATTTTTTCTTTCATCGACTTCTACCTTGTCTTCTTCTATGGTTTCAGTTACTTCGATTTTTTCTTTTATCGACTTCTACCTAGACTTCCTCTATGGCTTCTGTTATTTCGATTTTTTCTTTCATCGACTTCTACCTTGACTTCTTCTATGGCTTCAGTTACTTCGAGTTTTTTTTTTTTTTTCTTTTTTTATCGACTTCTACCTTGACTTCTTCTATGGTTTCTGTTATTTCGATTTTTTGTTTCATCGACTTCTACCTTGACTTCTTCTATGGCTTCAGTTACTTCGAATTTTTTTTTTTTTTTTTTATCGACTTCTACCTTGACTTCTTCTATGGTTTCAGTTACTTCGATTTTTTCTTTCATCGACTTCTACCTTTGACTTCTTCTATGGCTTCTGTTACTTCGATTTTTTCTTTCATCGACTTCTACCTTGACTTCCTCTATGGCTTCTGTTATTTCGATTTTTTCTTTCATCGACTTCTACCTTGACTTCTTCTATGGCTTCAGTTACTTCGAGTTTTTTTTTTATTTTTTATTTTTTTATCGACTTCTACCTTGACTTCTTCTATGGTTTCAGTTACTTCGATTTTTTCTTTCATCGACTTCTACCTTTGACTTCTTCTATGGCTTCTGTTCCTTCGATTTTTTCTTTCATCGACTTCTACCTTGACTTCCTCTATGGCTTCTGTTATTTCGATTTTTTCTTTCATCGACTTCTACCTTGACTTCTTCTATGGCTTCTGTTACTTCGAGGTTTTTTTTTTTTTTTTTTTTTATCGACTTCTACCTTGACTTCTTCTATGGTTTCAGTTACTTCGATTTTTTCTTTCATCGACTTCTACCTTTGACTTCTTCTATGGCTTCTGTTACTTCGATTTTTTCTTTCATCGACTTCTACCTTGACTTCCTCTATGGCTTCTGTTATTTCGATTTTTTCTTTCATCGACTTCTACCTTGACTTCTTCTATGGCTTCAGTTACTTCGAGTTTTTTTTTTTTTTTTTCTTTTTTTATCGACTTCTACCTTGACTTCTTCTATGGTTTCAGTTACTTCGATTTTTTCTTTCATCGACTTCTACCTTTGACTTCTTCTATGGCTTCTGTTTCTTCGATTTTTTCTTTCATCGACTTCTACCTTGTCTTCTTCTATGGCTTCTGTTATTTCTATTTTTTCTTTCATCGACTTCTACCTTGTCTTCTTCTATGGTTTCAGTTACTTCGATTTTTTCTTTTATCGACTTCTACCTAGACTTCCTCTATGGCTTCTGTTATTTCGATTTTTTCTTTCATCGACTTCTACCTTGACTTCTTCTATGGCTTCAGTTACTTCGAGTTTTTTTTTTTTTTTCTTTTTTTATCGACTTCTACCTTGACTTCTTCTATGGTTTCTGTTATTTCGATTTTTTGTTTCATCGACTTCTACCTTGACTTCTTCTATGGCTTCAGTTACTTCGAATTTTTTTTTTTTTTTTTTATCGACTTCTACCTTGACTTCTTCTATGGTTTCAGTTACTTCGATTTTTTCTTTCATCGACTTCTACCTTTGACTTCTTCTATGGCTTCTGTTACTTCGATTTTTTCTTTCATCGACTTCTACCTTGACTTCCTCTATGGCTTCTGTTATTTCGATTTTTTCTTTCATCGACTTCTACCTTGACTTCTTCTATGGCTTCAGTTACTTCGAGTTTTTTTTTTATTTTTTATTTTTTTATCGACTTCTACCTTGACTTCTTCTATGGTTTCAGTTACTTCGATTTTTTCTTTCATCGACTTCTACCTTTGACTTCTTCTATGGCTTCTGTTCCTTCGATTTTTTCTTTCATCGACTTCTACCTTGACTTCTTCTATGGTTTCAGTTACTTCGATTTTTTCTTTCATCGACTTCTACCTAGACTTCCTCTATGGCTTCTGTTATTTCGATTTTTTCTTTCATCGACTTCTACCTTGACTTCTTCTATGGCTTCAGTTACTTCGAGTTTTTTTTTTTTTTTTTTTTTTATCGACTTCTACCTTGACTTCTTCTATGGTTTCAGTTACTTCGATTTTTTCTTTCATCGACTTCTACCTTGACTTCTTCTATGGCTTCTGTTATTTCGATTTTTTGTTTCATCGACTTCTACCTTGACTTCTTCTATGGCTTCAGTTACTTCGACTTTTTTTTTTTTTTTTTTATCGACTTCTACCTTGACTTCTTCTATGGTTTCAGTTACTACGATTTTTTCTTTCATCGACTTCTACCTTGACTTCTTCTATGGCTTCAGTTACTTCGATATTTTTTTTTTTTTCTTTTTTTATCGACTTCTACCTTGACTTCTTCTATGGTTTCAGTTACTTCGATTTTTTCTTTCATCGACTTCTACCTTGACTTCTTCTATGGCTTCTGTTATTTCGATTTTTTCTTTCATCGACTTCTACCTTGACTTCTTCTATGGCTTCAGTTACTTCAATTTTTATTTTTTTTTTTTTAATCGACTTCTACCTTGACTTCTTCTATGGTTTCAGTTACTTCGATTTTTTCTTTCATCGACTTCTACCTTGACTTCTTCTATGGCTTCTGTTATTTCGATTTTTTCTTTCATCGACTTCTACCTTGACTTCTTCTATGGCTTCTGTTATTTCGATTTTTTCTTTCATCGACTTCTACCTTGACTTCTTCTATGGCTTCTGTTACTTCGATTTTTTCTTTCATCGACTTCTACCTTGACTTCTTCTATGGCTTCTGTTTTTCGATTTTTTTTTTATCGACTTCTACCTTGACTTCTTCTATGGCTTCAGTTACTTCGAGTTTTTTTTTTTTTTTTTTTTTTATCGACTTCTACCTTGACTTCTTCTATGGCTTCTGTTACTTCGATTTTTTCTTTCATCGACTTCTACCTTGACTTCTTCAATGGCTTCAGTTACTTCGAGTTTTTTTTTTTTTTTTTTTTTTATCGACTTCTACCTTGACTTCTTCTATGGTTTCAGTTACTTCGATTTTTTCTTTCATCGACTTCTACCTTTGACTTCTTCTATGGCTTCTGTTACTTCGATTTTTTCTTTCATCGACTTCTACCTTGACTTCCTCTATGGCTTCTGTTATTTCGATTTTTTCTTTCATCGACTTCTACCTTGACTTCTTCTATGGCTTCAGTTACTTCGAGTTTTTTTTTTATTTTTTATTTTTTTATCGACTTCTACCTTGACTTCTTCTATGGTTTCAGTTACTTCGATTTTTTCTTTCATCGACTTCTACCTTTGACTTCTTCTATGGCTTCTGTTCCTTCGATTTTTTCTTTCATCGACTTCTACCTTGACTTCCTCTATGGCTTCTGTTATTTCGATTTTTTCTTTCATCGACTTCTACCTTGACTTCTTCTATGGCTTCTGTTACTTCGAGTTTTTTTTTTTTTTTTTTTTTTATCGACTTCTACCTTGACTTCTTCTATGGTTTCAGTTACTTCGATTTTTTCTTTCATCGACTTCTACCTTTGACTTCTTCTATGGCTTCTGTTACTTCGATTTTTTCTTTCATCGACTTCTACCTTGACTTCCTCTATGGCTTCTGTTATTTCGATTTTTTCTTTCATCGACTTCTACCTTGACTTCTTCTATGGCTTCAGTTACTTCGAGTTTTTTTTTTTTTTTTTCTTTTTTTATCGACTTCTACCTTGACTTCTTCTATGGTTTCAGTTACTTCGATTTTTTCTTTCATCGACTTCTACCTTTGACTTCTTCTATGGCTTCTGTTTCTTCGATTTTTTCTTTCATCGACTTCTACCTTGTCTTCTTCTATGGCTTCTGTTATTTCTATTTTTTCTTTCATCGACTTCTACCTTGTCTTCTTCTATGGTTTCAGTTACTTCGATTTTTTCTTTTATCGACTTCTACCTAGACTTCCTCTATGGCTTCTGTTATTTCGATTTTTTCTTTCATCGACTTCTACCTTGACTTCTTCTATGGCTTCAGTTACTTCGAGTTTTTTTTTTTTTTTCTTTTTTTATCGACTTCTACCTTGACTTCTTCTATGGTTTCTGTTATTTCGATTTTTTGTTTCATCGACTTCTACCTTGACTTCTTCTATGGCTTCAGTTACTTCGAATTTTTTTTTTTTTTTTTTATCGACTTCTACCTTGACTTCTTCTATGGTTTCAGTTACTTCGATTTTTTCTTTCATCGACTTCTACCTTTGACTTCTTCTATGGCTTCTGTTACTTCGATTTTTTCTTTCATCGACTTCTACCTTGACTTCCTCTATGGCTTCTGTTATTTCGATTTTTTCTTTCATCGACTTCTACCTTGACTTCTTCTATGGCTTCAGTTACTTCGAGTTTTTTTTTTATTTTTTATTTTTTTATCGACTTCTACCTTGACTTCTTCTATGGTTTCAGTTACTTCGATTTTTTCTTTCATCGACTTCTACCTTTGACTTCTTCTATGGCTTCTGTTCCTTCGATTTTTTCTTTCATCGA
Organism: Cirrhinus molitorella; assembly: GCA_033026305.1. NCBI lineage: Eukaryota > Metazoa > Chordata > Actinopteri > Cypriniformes > Cyprinidae > Cirrhinus > Cirrhinus molitorella. Next base: position 1,320,210 of record CM065129.1, read on the forward strand.
CTTCTACCTTGACTTCCTCTATGGCTTCTGTTATTTCGATTTTTTCTTTCATCGACTTCTACCTTGACTTCTTCTATGGTTTCAGTTACTTCGATTTTTTCTTTCATCGACTTCTACCTAGACTTCCTCTATGGCTTCTGTTATTTCGATTTTTTCTTTCATCGACTTCTACCTTGACTTCTTCTATGGCTTCAGTTACTTCGAGTTTTTTTTTTTTTTTTTTTTTATCGACTTCTACCTTGACTTCTTCTATGGTTTCAGTTACTTCGATTTTTTCTTTCATCGACTTCTACCTTGACTTCTTCTATGGCTTCTGTTATTTCGATTTTTTGTTTCATCGACTTCTACCTTGACTTCTTCTATGGCTTCAGTTACTTCGACTTTTTTTTTTTTTTTTTTTATCGACTTCTACCTTGACTTCTTCTATGGTTTCAGTTACTACGATTTTTTCTTTCATCGACTTCTACCTTGACTTCTTCTATGGCTTCAGTTACTTCGATATTTTTTTTTTTTTCTTTTTTTATCGACTTCTACCTTGACTTCTTCTATGGTTTCAGTTACTTCGATTTTTTCTTTCATCGACTTCTACCTTGACTTCTTCTATGGCTTCTGTTATTTCGATTTTTTCTTTCATCGACTTCTACCTTGACTTCTTCTATGGCTTCAGTTACTTCAATTTTTTTTTTTTTTTTTTTAATCGACTTCTACCTTGACTTCTTCTATGGTTTCAGTTACTTCGATTTTTTCTTTCATCGACTTCTACCTTGACTTCTTCTATGGCTTCTGTTATTTCGATTTTTTCTTTCATCGACTTCTACCTTGACTTCTTCTATGGCTTCTGTTATTTCGATTTTTTCTTTCATCGACTTCTACCTTGACTTCTTCTATGGCTTCTGTTACTTCGATTTTTTCTTTCATCGACTTCTACCTTGACTTCTTCTATGGCTTCTGTTTTTCGATTTTTTTTTTATCGACTTCTACCTTGACTTCTTCTATGGCTTCAGTTACTTCGAGTTTTTTTTTTTTTTTTTTTTTTATCGACTTCTACCTTGACTTCTTCTATGGCTTCTGTTACTTCGATTTTTTCTTTCATCGACTTCTACCTTGACTTCTTCAATGGCTTCAGTTACTTCGAGTTTTTTTTTTTTTTTTTTTTTTATCGACTTCTACCTTGACTTCTTCTATGGTTTCAGTTACTTCGATTTTTTCTTTCATCGACTTCTACCTTGTCTTCTACTATGGTTTCAGTTACTTCGATTTTTTCTTTTATCGACTTCTACCTAGACTTCCTCTATGGCTTCTGTTATTTCGATTTTTTCTTTCATCGACTTCTACCTTGACTTCTTCTATGGCTTCAGTTACTTCGAGTTTTTTTTTTTTTTTTCTTTTTTTATCGACTTCTACCTTGACTTCTTCTATGGTTTCTGTTATTTCGATTTTTTGTTTCATCGACTTCTACCTTGACTTCTTCTATGGCTTCAGTTACTTCGAATTTTTTTTTTTTTTTTTTATCGACTTCTACCTTGACTTCTTCTATGGTTTCTGTTACTTCGATTTTTTCTTTCATCGACTTCTACCTTGACTTCTTCTATGGCTTCAGTTACTTCGAATTTTTTTTTTTTTTTTTTATCGACTTCTACCTTGACTTCTTCTATGGTTTCAGTTACTTCGATTTTTTCTTTCATCGACTTCTACCTTTGACTTCTTCTATGGCTTCTGTTACTTCGATTTTTTCTTTGATCGACTTCTACCTTGACTTCCTCTATGGCTTCTGTTATTTCGATTTTTTCTTTCATCGACTTCTACCTTGACTTCTTCTATGGCTTCAGTTACTTCGAGTTTTTTTTTTTTTTTTTCTTTTTTTATCGACTTCTACCTTGACTTCTTCTATGGTTTCAGTTACTTCGATTTTTTCTTTCATCGACTTCTACCTTTGACTTCTTCTATGGCTTCTGTTCCTTCGATTTTTTCTTTCATCGACTTCTACCTTGACTTCCTCTATGGCTTCTGTTATTTCGATTTTTTCTTTCATCGACTTCTACCTTAACTTCTTCTATGGTTTCAGTTACTTCGATTTTTTCTTTTATCGACTTCTACCTAGACTTCCTCTATGGCTTCTGTTATTTCGATTTTTTCTTTCATCGACTTCTACCTTGACTTCTTCTATGGCTTCTGTTACTTCGAGTTTTTTTTTTTTTTTTTTTTTTATCGACTTCTACCTTGACTTCTTCTATGGTTTCAGTTACTTCGATTTTTTCTTTCATCGACTTCTACCTTTGACTTCTTCTATGGCTTCTGTTACTTCGATTTTTTCTTTCATCGACTTCTACCTTGACTTCCTCTATGGCTTCTGTTATTTCGATTTTTTCTTTCATCGACTTCTACCTTGACTTCTTCTATGGCTTCAGTTACTTCGAGTTTTTTTTTTTTTTTTCTTTTTTTATCGACTTCTACCTTGACTTCTTCTATGGTTTCAGTTACTTCGATTTTTTCTTTCATCGACTTCTACCTTTGACTTCTTCTATGGCTTCTGTTTCTTCGATTTTTTCTTTCATCGACTTCTACCTTGACTTCCTCTATGGCTTCTGTTATTTCGATTTTTTCTATCATCGACTTCTACCTTGTCTTCTTCTATGGTTTCAGTTACTTCGATTTTTTCTTTTATCGACTTCTACCTAGACTTCCTCTATGGCTTCTGTTATTTCGATTTTTTCTTTCATCGACTTCTACCTTGACTTCTTCTATGGCTTCAGTTACTTCGAGTTTTTTTTTTTTTTTTCTTTTTTTATCGACTTCTACCTTGACTTCTTCTATGGTTTCTGTTATTTCGATTTTTTGTTTCATCGACTTCTACCTTGACTTCTTCTATGGCTTCAGTTACTTCGAGTTTTTTTTTTTTTTTTTCTTTTTTTATCGACTTCTACCTTGACTTCTTCTATGGTTTCAGTTACTTCGATTTTTTCTTTCATCGACTTCTACCTTTGACTTCTTCTATGGCTTCTGTTCCTTCGATTTTTTCTTTCATCGACTTCTACCTTGACTTCCTCTATGGCTTCTGTTATTTCGATTTTTTCTTTCATCGACTTCTACCTTAACTTCTTCTATGGTTTCAGTTACTTCGATTTTTTCTTTTATCGACTTCTACCTAGACTTCCTCTATGGCTTCTGTTATTTCGATTTTTTCTTTCATCGACTTCTACCTTGACTTCTTCTATGGCTTCTGTTACTTCGAGTTTTTTTTTTTTTTTTTTTTTTATCGACTTCTACCTTGACTTCTTCTATGGTTTCAGTTACTTCGATTTTTTCTTTCATCGACTTCTACCTTTGACTTCTTCTATGGCTTCTGTTACTTCGATTTTTTCTTTCATCGACTTCTACCTTGACTTCCTCTATGGCTTCTGTTATTTCGATTTTTTCTTTCATCGACTTCTACCTTGACTTCTTCTATGGCTTCAGTTACTTCGAGTTTTTTTTTTTTTTTTCTTTTTTTATCGACTTCTACCTTGACTTCTTCTATGGTTTCAGTTACTTCGATTTTTTCTTTCATCGACTTCTACCTTTGACTTCTTCTATGGCTTCTGTTTCTTCGATTTTTTCTTTCATCGACTTCTACCTTGACTTCCTCTATGGCTTCTGTTATTTCGATTTTTTCTATCATCGACTTCTACCTTGTCTTCTTCTATGGTTTCAGTTACTTCGATTTTTTCTTTTATCGACTTCTACCTAGACTTCCTCTATGGCTTCTGTTATTTCGATTTTTTCTTTCATCGACTTCTACCTTGACTTCTTCTATGGCTTCAGTTACTTCGAGTTTTTTTTTTTTTTTTCTTTTTTTATCGACTTCTACCTTGACTTCTTCTATGGTTTCTGTTATTTCGATTTTTTGTTTCATCGACTTCTACCTTGACTTCTTCTATGGCTTCAGTTACTTCGAATTTTTTTTTTTTTTTTTTATCGACTTCTACCTTGACTTCTTCTATGGTTTCTGTTACTTCGATTTTTTCTTTCATCGACTTCTACCTTGACTTCTTCTATGGCTTCAGTTACTTCGAATTTTTTTTTTTTTTTTTTTATCGACTTCTACCTTGACTTCTTCTATGGTTTCAGTTACTTCGATTTTTTCTTTCATCGACTTCTACCTTTGACTTCTTCTATGGCTTCTGTTACTTCGATTTTTTCTTTGATCGACTTCTACCTTGACTTCCTCTATGGCTTCTGTTATTTCGATTTTTTCTTTCATCGACTTCTACCTTGACTTCTTCTATGGCTTCAGTTACTTCGAGTTTTTTTTTTTTTTTTCTTTTTTTATCGACTTCTACCTTGACTTCTTCTATGGTTTCAGTTACTTCGATTTTTTCTTTCATCGACTTCTACCTTTGACTTCTTCTATGGCTTCTGTTCCTTCGATTTTTTCTTTCATCGACTTCTACCTTGACTTCCTCTATGGCTTCTGTTATTTCGATTTTTTCTTTCATCGACTTCTACCTTAACTTCTTCTATGGTTTCAGTTACTTCGATTTTTTCTTTTATCGACTTCTACCTAGACTTCCTCTATGGCTTCTGTTATTTCGATTTTTTCTTTCATCGACTTCTACCTTGACTTCTTCTATGGCTTCTGTTACTTCGAGTTTTTTTTTTTTTTTTTTTTTTATCGACTTCTACCTTGACTTCTTCTATGGTTTCAGTTACTTCGATTTTTTCTTTCATCGACTTCTACCTTTGACTTCTTCTATGGCTTCTGTTACTTCGATTTTTTCTTTCATCGACTTCTACCTTGACTTCCTCTATGGCTTCTGTTATTTCGATTTTTTCTTTCATCGACTTCTACCTTGACTTCTTCTATGGCTTCAGTTACTTCGAGTTTTTTTTTTTTTTTTCTTTTTTTATCGACTTCTACCTTGACTTCTTCTATGGTTTCAGTTACTTCGATTTTTTCTTTCATCGACTTCTACCTTTGACTTCTTCTATGGCTTCTGTTTCTTCGATTTTTTCTTTCATCGACTTCTACCTTGACTTCCTCTATGGCTTCTGTTATTTCGATTTTTTCTATCATCGACTTCTACCTTGTCTTCTTCTATGGTTTCAGTTACTTCGATTTTTTCTTTTATCGACTTCTACCTAGACTTCCTCTATGGCTTCTGTTATTTCGATTTTTTCTTTCATCGACTTCTACCTTGACTTCTTCTATGGCTTCAGTTACTTCGAGTTTTTTTTTTTTTTTTCTTTTTTTATCGACTTCTACCTTGACTTCTTCTATGGTTTCTGTTATTTCGATTTTTTGTTTCATCGACTTCTACCTTGACTTCTTCTATGGCTTCAGTTACTTCGAATTTTTTTTTTTTTTTTTATCGACTTCTACCTTGACTTCTTCTATGGTTTCTGTTACTTCGATTTTTTCTTTCATCGACTTCTACCTTGACTTCTTCTATGGCTTCAGTTACTTCGAATTTTTTTTTTTTTTTTTTATCGACTTCTACCTTGACTTCTTCTATGGCTTCTGCTTTTCGATTTTTTTTTTATCGACTTCTACCTTGACTTCTTCTATGGTTTCTGTTACTTCGATTTTTTCTTTCATCGACTTCTACCTTGACTTCTTCTATGGCTTCAGTTACTTCGAGTTTTTTTTTTTTTTTTATCGACTTCTACCTTGACTTCTTCTATGGTTTCAGTTACTTCGATTTTTTCTTTCATCGACTTCTACCTTGACTTCTTCTATGGCTTCTGTTACTTCGATTTTTTCGTTCATCGACTTCTACCTTGTCTTCTTCTATGGCTTCTGTTATTTCGATTTTTTCTTTCATCGACTTCTACCTTGACTTCTTCTATGGTTTCTGTTACTTTGATTTTTTCTTTCATCGACTTCTACCTTGACTTCTTCTATGGTTTCAGTTACTTCGATTTTTTCTTTCATCGACTTCTACCTAGACTTCCTCTATGGCTTCTGTTATTTCGATTTTTTCTTTCATCGACTTCTACCTTGACTTCTTCTATGGCTTCTGTTACTTCGATTTTTTCTTTCATCGACTTCTACCTTGACTTCTTCTATGGCTTCTGTTTTTCGATTTTTTTTTTATCGACTTCTACCTTGACTTCTTCTATGGCTTCAGTTACTTCGAGTTTTTTTTTTTTTTTTTTTCTTTTTTTATCGACTTCTAGCTTGACTTCTTCTATGGTTTCAGTTACTTCGATTTTTTATTTCATCGACTTCTACCTTGACTTCCTCTATGGCTTCAGTTACTTCGAGTTTTTTTTTTTTTTTTTTTATCGACTTCTACCTTGACTTCTTCTGTGGCTTCTTTTACTTCGATTTTTTCTTTCATCGACTTCTACTTTGACTTCTTCTATGGCTTCTGTTACTTCGAGTTTTTTTTTTTTTTTTTTTTTTATCGACTTCTACCTTGACTTCTTCTATGCTTTCAGTTACTTCGATTTTTTCTTTCATCGACTTCTACCTTTGACTTCTTCTATGGCTTCTGTTACTTCGATTTTTTCTTTCATCGACTTCTACCTTGACTTCCTCTGTGGCTTCTGTTATTTCGATTTTTTCTTTCATCGACTTCTACCTTGACTTCTTCTATGGCTTCTGTTACTTCGAGTTTTTTTTTTTTTTTTTTTTTTATCGACTTCTACCTTGACTTCTTCTATGGTTTCAGTTACTTCGATTTTTTCTTTCATCGACTTCTACCTTTGACTTCTTCTATGGCTTCTGTTACTTCGATTTTTTCTTTCATCGACTTCTACCTTGACTTCCTCTATGGCTTCTGTTATTTCGATTTTTTCTTTCATCGACTTCTACCTTGACTTCTTCTATGGCTTCAGTTACTTCGAGTTTTTTTTTTTTTTTTTCTTTTTTTATCGACTTCTACCTTGACTTCTTCTATGGTTTCAGTTACTTCGATTTTTTCTTTCATCGACTTCTACCTTTGACTTCTTCTATGGCTTCTGTTTCTTCGATTTTTTCTTTCATCGACTTCTACCTTGACTTCCTCTATGGCTTCTGTTATTTCGATTTTTTCTTTCATCGACTTCTACCTTGTCTTCTTCTATGGTTTCAGTTACTTCGATTTTTTCTTTTATCGACTTCTACCTAGACTTCCTCTATGGCTTCTGTTATTTCGATTTTTTCTTTCATCGACTTCTACCTTGACTTCTTCTATGGCTTCAGTTACTTCGAGTTTTTTTTTTTTTTCTCTTTTTTTATCGACTTCTACCTTGACTTCTTCTATGGTTTCTGTTATTTCGATTTTTTGTTTCATCGACTTCTACCTTGACTTCTTCTATGGCTTCAGTTACTTCGAATTTTTTTTTTTTTTTTTTTATCGACTTCTACCTTGACTTCTTCTATGGTTTCAGTTACTTCGATTTTTTCTTTCATCGACTTCTACCTTTGACTTCTTCTATGGCTTCTGTTACTTCGATTTTTTCTTTCATCGACTTCTACCTTGACTTCCTCTATGGCTTCTGTTATTTCGATTTTTTCTTTCATCGACTTCTACCTTGACTTCTTCTATGGCTTCAGTTACTTCGAGTTTTTTTTTTTTTTTTTCTTTTTTTATCGACTTCTACCTTGACTTCTTCTATGGTTTCAGTTACTTCGATTTTTTCTTTCATCGACTTCTACCTTTGACTTCTTCTATGGCTTCTGTTCCTTCGATTTTTTCTTTCATCGACTTCTACCTTGACTTCCTCTATGGCTTCTGTTATTTCGATTTTTTCTTTCATCGACTTCTACCTTGACTTCTTCTATGGTTTCAGTTACTTCGATTTTTTCTTTCATCGACTTCTACCTAGACTTCCTCTATGGCTTCTGTTATTTCGATTTTTTCTTTCATCGACTTCTACCTTGACTTCTTCTATGGCTTCAGTTACTTCGAGTTTTTTTTTTTTTTTTTTTTTATCGACTTCTACCTTGACTTCTTCTATGGTTTCAGTTACTTCGATTTTTTCTTTCATCGACTTCTACCTTGACTTCTTCTATGGCTTCAGTTACTTCGATTTTTTTTTTTTTTTCTTTTTTTATCGACTTCTACCTTGACTTCTTCTATGGCTTCTGTTATTTCAATTTTTTCTTTCATCGACTTCTACCTTGACTTCTTCTATGGCTTCAGTTACTTCAATTTTTTTTTTTTTTTTTTTAATCGACTTCTACCTTGACTTCTTCTATGGTTTCAGTTACTTCGATTTTTTCTTTCATCGACTTCTACCTTGACTTCTTCTATGGCTTCTGTTATTTCGATTTTTTCTTTCATCGACTTCTACCTTGACTTCTTCTATGGCTTCTGTTACTTCGATTTTTTCTTTCATCGACTTCTACCTTGACTTCTTCTATGGTTTCAGTTACTTCGATTTTTTCTTTCATCGACTTCTACCTAGACTTCCTCTATGGCTTCTGTTATTTCGATTTTTTCTTTCATCCACTTCTACCTTGACTTCTTCTATGGTTTCAGTTATTTCAAGTTTTTTTTTTTTTTTTTTCTTTTTTTATCGACTTCTACCTTGACTTCTTCTATGGCTTCAGTTACTTCTACCGACTTCTACCTTTGACTTCTTCTATGGCTTCTGTTACTTCGATTTTTTCTTTCATCGACTTCTACCTTGACTTCCTCTATGGCTTCTGTTATTTCGATTTTTTCTTTCATCGACTTCTACCTTGACTTCTTCTATGGCTTCAGTTATTTCGATTTTTTCTTTCATCGACTTCTACCTTGACTTCTTCTATGGCTTCAGTTACTTCGAGTTTTTTTTTTTTTTTCTTTTTTTATCGACTTCTACCTTGACTTCTTCTATGGTTTCAGTTACTTCGATTTTTTCTTTCATCGACTTCTACCTTTGACTTCTTCTATGGCTTCTGTTTCTTCGATTTTTTCTTTCATCGACTTCTACCTTGACTTCCTCTATGGCTTCTGTTATTTCGATTTTTTCTTTCATCGACTTCTACCTTAACTTCTTCTATGGTTTCAGTTACTTCGATTTTTTCTTTTATCGACTTCTACCTAGACTTCCTCTATGGCTTCTGTTATTTCGATTTTTTCTTTCATCGACTTCTACCTTGACTTCTTCTATGGCTTCAGTTACTTCGAGTTTTTTTTTTTTTTTTCTTTTTTTATCGACTTCTACCTTGACTTCTTCTATGGTTTCTGTTATTTCGATTTTTTGTTTCATCGACTTCTACCTTGATTTCTTCTATGGCTTCAGTTACTTCGAATTTTTTTTTTTTTTTTTTATCGACTTCTACCTTGACTTCTTCTATGGTTTCAGTTACTTCGATTTTTTCTTTCATCGACTTCTACCTTTGACTTCTTCTATGGCTTCTGTTACTTCGATTTTTTCTTTCATCGACTTCTACCTTGACTTCCTCTATGGCTTCTGTTATTTCGATTTTTTCTTTCATCGACTTCTACCTTGACTTCTTCTATGGCTTCAGTTACTTCGAGTTTTTTTTTTTTTTTTTCTTTTTTTATCGACTTCTACCTTGACTTCTTCTATGGTTTCAGTTACTTCGATTTTTTCTTTCATCGACTTCTACCTTTGACTTCTTCTATGGCTTCTGTTCCTTCGATTTTTTCTTTCATCGACTTCTACCTTGACTTCCTCTATGGCTTCTGTTATTTCGATTTTTTCTTTCATCGACTTCTACCTTGACTTCTTCTATGGTTTCAGTTACTTCGATTTTTTCTTTCATCGACTTCTACCTAGACTTCCTCTATGGCTTCTGTTATTTCGATTTTTTCTTTCATCGACTTCTACCTTGACTTCTTCTATGGCTTCAGTTACTTCGAGTTTTTTTTTTTTTTTTTTCTTTTTTTATCGACTTCTACCTTGACTTCTTCTATGGCTTCAGTTACTTCGAGTTTTTTTTTTTTTTCTTTTTTTATCGACTTCTACCTTGACTTCTTCTATGGTTTCAGTTACTTCGATTTTTTCTTTCATCGACTTCTACCTTGACTTCTTCTATGGCTTCTGTTATTTCGATTTTTTGTTTCATCGACTTCTACCTTGACTTCTTCTATGGCTTCAGTTACTTCGACTTTTTTTTTTTTTTTTTTATCGACTTCTACCTTGACTTCTTCTATGGTTTCAGTTACTACGATTTTTTCTTTCATCGACTTCTACCTTGACTTCTTCTATGGCTTCAGTTACTTCGATTTTTTTTTTTTTTTCTTTTTTTATCGACTTCTACCTTGACTTCTTCTATGGCTTCTGTTATTTCAATTTTTTCTTTCATCGACTTCTACCTTGACTTCTTCTATGGCTTCAGTTACTTCAATTTTTTTTTTTTTTTTTTTAATCGACTTCTACCTTGACTTCTTCTATGGTTTCAGTTACTTCGATTTTTTCTTTCATCGACTTCTACCTTGACTTCTTCTATGGCTTCTGTTATTTCGATTTTTTCTTTCATCGACTTCTACCTTGACTTCTTCTATGGCTTCTGTTACTTCGATTTTTTCTTTCATCGACTTCTACCTTGACTTCTTCTATGGTTTCAGTTACTTCGATTTTTTCTTTCATCGACTTCTACCTAGACTTCCTCTATGGCTTCTGTTATTTCGATTTTTTCTTTCATCCACTTCTACCTTGACTTCTTCTATGGTTTCAGTTATTTCAAGTTTTTTTTTTTTTTTTTTCTTTTTTTATCGACTTCTACCTTGACTTCTTCTATGGCTTCAGTTACTTCTACCGACTTCTACCTTTGACTTCTTCTATGGCTTCTGTTACTTCGATTTTTTCTTTCATCGACTTCTACCTTGACTTCCTCTATGGCTTCTGTTATTTCGATTTTTTCTTTCATCGACTTCTACCTTGACTTCTTCTATGGCTTCAGTTACTTCGAGTTTTTTTTTTTTTTTTTTCTTTTTTTATCGACTTCTACCTTGACTTCTTCTATGGTTTCAGTTACTTCGATTTTTTCTTTCATCGACTTCTACCTTGACTTCTTCTATGGCTTCAGTTACTTCGAGTTTTTTTTTTTTTTTTCTTTTTTTATCGACTTCTACCTTGACTTCTTCTATGGTTTCAGTTACTTCGATTTTTTCTTTTATCGATTTCTACCTAGACTTCCTCTATGGCTTCTGTTATTTCGATTTTTTCTTTCATCGACTTCTACCTTGACTTCTTCTATGGCTTCAGTTACTTCGAGTTTTTTTTTTTTTTTCTTTTTTTATCGACTTCTACCTTGACTTCTTCTATGGTTTCAGTTGCTTCGATTTTTTTTTTCATCGACTTCTACCTTGACTTCTTCTATGGCTTCTGTTATTTCGATTTTTTGTTTCATCGACTTCTACCTTGACTTCTTCTATGGCTTCAGTTACTTCGACTTTTTTTTTTTTTTTTTTATCGACTTCTACCTTGACTTCTTCTATGGTTTTTTTCTTTCATCGACTTCTACCTTGACTTCTTCTATGGCTTCAGTTACTTCGATTTTTTTTTTTTTTTCTTTTTTTATCGACTTCTACCTTGACGACTTCTATGGTTTCAGTTACTTCGATTTTTTCTTTCATCCACTTCTACCTTGACTTCTTCTATGGTTTCAGTTATTTCGAGTTTTTTTTTTTTTTTTTTCTTTTTTTATCGACTTCTACCTTGACTTCTTCTATGGCTTCTGTTACTTCTACCGACTTCTACCTTTGACTTCTTCTATGGCTTCTGTTACTTCGATTTTTTCTTTCATCGACTTCTACCTTGACTTCCTCTATGGCTTCTGTTATTTCGATTTTTTCTTTCATCGACTTCTACCTTGACTTCTTCTATGGCTTCAGTTACTTCGAGTTTTTTTTTTTTTTTTTCTTTTTTTATCGACTTCTACCTTGACTTCTTCTATGGTTTCAGTTACTTCGATTTTTTCTTTTATCGATTTCTACCTAGACTTCCTCTATGGCTTCTGTTATTTCGATTTTTTCTTTCATCGACTTCTACCTTGACTTCTTCTATGGCTTCAGTTACTTCGAGTTTTTTTTTTTTTTTCTTTTTTTATCGACTTCTACCTTGACTTCTTCTATGGTTTCAGTTGCTTCGATTTTTTCTTTCATCGACTTCTACCTTGACTTCTTCTATGGCTTCTGTTATTTCGATTTTTTGTTTCATCGACTTCTACCTTGACTTCTTCTATGGCTTCAGTTACTTCGACTTTTTTTTTTTTTTTTTTATCGACTTCTACCTTGACTTCTTCTATGGTTTTTTTCTTTCATCGACTTCTACCTTGACTTCTTCTATGGCTTCAGTTACTTCGATTTTTTTTTTTTTTTTCTTTTTTTATCGACTTCTACCTTGACGACTTCTATGGTTTCAGTTACTTCGATTTTTTCTTTCATCGACTTCTACCTTGACTTCTTCTATGGCTTCTGTTATTTCGATTTTTTCTTTCATCGACTTCTACCTTGACTTCTTCTATGGCTTCTGTTACTTCGATTTTTTCTTTCATCGACTTCTACCTTGACTTCTTCTATGGCTTCTGCTTTTCGATTTTTTTTTTATCGACTTCTACCTTGACTTCTTCTATGGCTTCAGTTACTTCGAGTTTTTTTTTTTTTTTTTTCTTTTTTTATCGACTTCTAGCTTGACTTCTTCTATGGTTTCAGTTACTTCGATTTTTTCTTTCATCGACTTCTACCTTGACTTCCTCTATGGCTTCAGTTACTTCGAGTTTTTTTTTTTTTTTTTTATCGACTTCTACCTTGACTTCTTCTATGGCTTCTTTTACTTCGATTTTTTCTTTCATCGACTTCTACCTTGACTTCTTCTATGGCTTCTGTTACTTCGAGTTTTTTTTTTAGTTTTTTTTATCGACTTCTACCTTGACTTCTTCTATGCTTTCAGTTACTTCGATTTTTTCTTTCATCGACTTCTACCTTTGACTTCTTCTATGGCTTCTGTTACTTCGATTTTTTCTTTCATCGACTTCTACCTTGACTTCCTCTATGGCTTCTGTTATTTCGATTTTTTCTTTCATCGACTTCTACCTTGACTTCTTCTATGGCTTCAGTTACTTCGAGTTTTTTTTTTTTTTTTTTTTTTTTATCGAATTCTACCTTGACTTCTTCTATGGTTTCAGTTACTTCGATTTTTTCTTTCATCGACTTCTACCTTTGACTTCTTCTATGGCTTCTGTTTCTTCGATTTTTTCTTTCATCGACTTCTACCTTGACTTCCTCTATGGCTTCTGTTATTTCGATTTTTTCTTTCATCGACTTCTACCTTGTCTTTTTCTATGGTTTCAGTTACTTCGATTTTTTCTTTTATCGACTTCTACCTAGACTTCCTCTATGGCTTCTGTTATTTCGATTTTTTCTTTCATCGACTTCTACCTTGACTTCTTCTATGGCTTCAGTTACTTCGAGTTTTTTTTTTTTTTTTCTTTTTTTATCGACTTCTACCTTGACTTCTTCTATGGTTTCTGTTATTTCGATTTTTTGTTTCATCGACTTCTACCTTGACTTCTTCTATGGCTTCAGTTACTTCGATTTTTTTTTTTTTTTTTTTTTATCGACTTCTACCTTGACTTCTTCTATGGTTTCAGTTACTTCGATTTTTTCTTTCATCGACTTCTACCTTTGACTTCTTCTATGGCTTCTGTTACTTCGATTTTTTCTTTCATCGACTTCTACCTTGACTTCCTCTCTGGCTTCTGTTATTTCGATTTTTTCTTTCATCGACTTCTACCTTGACTTCTTCTATGGCTTCAGTTACTTCGAGTTTTTTTTTTTTTTTTTCTTTTTTTATCGACTTCTACCTTGACTTCTTCTATGGTTTCAGTTACTTCGATTTTTTCTTTCATCGACTTCTACCTTTGACTTCTTTTATGGCTTCTGTTCCTTCGATTTTTTCTTTCATCGACTTCTACCTTGACTTCCTCTATGGCTTCTGTTATTTCGATTTTTTCTTTCATCGACTTCTACCTTGACTTCTTCTATGGCTTCTGTTCCTTCGATTTTTTCTTTCATCGACTTCTACCTTGACTTCCTCTATGGCTTCTGTTATTTCGATTTTTTCATTCATCGACTTCTACCTTGACTTCTTCTATGGTTTCAGTTACTTCGATTTTTTCTTTCATCGACTTCTACCTAGACTTCCTCTATGGCTTCTGTTATTTCGATTTTTTCTTTCATCGACTTCTACCATGACTTCTTCTATGGCTTCAGTTACTTCGAGTTTTTTTTTTTTTTTTTTCTTTTTTTATCGACTTCTACCTTGACTTCTTCTATGGCTTCTGTTATTTCAATTTTTTCTTTCATCGACTTCTACCTTGTCTTCTTCTATGGTTTCAGTTACTTCGATTTTTTCTTTTATCGATTTCTACCTAGACTTCCTCTATGGCTTCTGTTATTTCGATTTTTTCTTTCATCGACTTCTACCTTTGACTTCTTCTATGGCTTCTGTTCCTTCGATTTTTTCTTTCATCGACTTCTACCTTGACTTCCTCTATGGCTTCAGTCACTTTGATTTTTTCTTTCATCGACTTCTACCTAGACTTCCTCTATGGCTTCTTGTTATTTCGATTTTTTCTTTCATCGACTTCTACCTTGACTTCTTCTATGGCTTCAGTTACTTCGAGTTTTTTTTTTTTTTTCTTTTTTTATCGACTTCTACCTTGACTTCTTCTATGGTTTCAGTTGCTTCGATTTTTTCTTTCATCGACTTCTACCTTGACTTCTTCTATGGCTTGTTATTTCGATTTTTTGTTTCATCGACTTCTACCTTGACTTCTTCTATGGCTTCAGTTACTTCGACTTTTTTTTTTTTTTTTTTATCAACTTCTACCTTGACTTCTTCTATGGTTTCAGTTACTACGATTTTTTCTTTCATCGACTTCTACCTTGACTTCTTCTATGGCTTCAGTTACTTCGATTTTTTTTTTTTTTTCTTTTTTTATCGACTTCTACCTTGACGACTTCTATGGTTTCAGTTACTTCGATTTTTTCTTTCATCGACTTCTACCTTGACTTCTTCTATGGCTTCTGTTATTTCGATTTTTTCTTTCATCGACTTCTACCTTGACTTCTTCTATGGCTTCAGTAACTTCAATTTTTTTTTTTTTTTTTTTAATCGACTTCTACCTTGACTTCTTCTATGGTTTCAGTTACTTCGATTTTTTCTTTCATCGACTTCTACCTTGACTTCTTCTATGGCTTCTGTTATTTCGATTTTTTCTTTCATTGACTTCTACCTTGACTTCTTCTATGGCTTCTGTTACTTCGATTTTTTCTTTCATCGACTTCTACCTTGACTTCTTCTATGGCTTCTGCTTTTCGATTTTTTTTTTATCGACTTCTACCTTGACTTCTTCTATGGCTTCAGTTACTTCGAGTTTTTTTTTTTTTTTTTTTTATCGACTTCTACCTTGACTTCTTCTATGGCTTCTGTTACTTCGATTTTTTCTTTCATCGACTTCTACCTTGACTTCTTCTATGGCTTCAGTTACTTCGAGTTTTTTTTTTTTTTTCTTTTTTTATCGACTTCTACCTTGACGACTTCTATGGTTTCAGTTACTTCGATTTTTTCTTTCATCGACTTCTACCTTGACTTCTTCTATGGCTTCTGTTACTTCGATTTTTTCGTTCATCGACTTCTACCTTGTCTTCTTCTATGGCTTCTGTTATTTCGATTTTTTCTTTCATCGACTTCTACCTTGACTTCTTCTATGGTTTCTGTTACTTCGATTTTTTCTTTCATCGACTTCTACCTTGACTTCTTCTATGGTTTCAGTTACTTCGATTTTTTCTTTCATCGACTTCTACCTAGACTTACTCTATGGCTTCTGTTATTTCGATTTTTTCTTTCATCGACTTCTACCTTGACTTCTTCTATGGCTTCTGTTACTTCGATTTTTTCTTTCATCGACTTCTACCTTGACTTCTTCTATGACTTCTGTTTTTCGATTTTTTTTTTATCGACTTCTACCTTGACTTCTTCTATGGCTTCAGTTACTTCGAGTTTTTTTTTTTTTTTTTTTCTTTTTTTATCGACTTCTAGCTTGACTTCTTCTATGGTTTCAGTTACTTCGATTTTTTATTTCATCGACTTCTACCTTGACTTCCTCTATGGCTTCAGTTACTTCGAGTTTTTTTTATTTTTTTTTTATCGACTTCTACCTTGACTTCTTCTGTGGCTTCTTTTACTTCGATTTTTTCTTTTATCGACTTCTACCTTGACTTCTTCTATGGCTTCTGTTACTTCAAGTTTTTTTTTTTTTTTTTTTTTTATCGACTTCTACCTTGACTTCTTCTATGCTTTCAGTTACTTCGATTTTTTCTTTCATCGACTTCTACCTTTGACTTCTTCTATGGCTTCTGTTACTTCGATTTTTTCTTTCATCGACTTCTACCTTGACTTCCTCTACGGCTTATGTTATTTCGATTTTTTCTTTCATCGACTTCTACCTTGACTTCTTCTATGGCTTCAGTTACTTCGAGTTTTTTTTTTTTTTTTTCTTTTTTTATCGACTTCTACCTTGACTTCTTCTATGGTTTCAGTTACTTCGATTTTTTCTTTCATCGACTTCTACCTTGACTTCCTCTATGGCTTCTGTTATTTCGATTTTTTCTTTCATCGACTTCTACCTTGACTTCTTCTATGGTTTCAGTTACTTCGATTTTTTCTTTCATCGACTTCTACCTAGACTTCCTCTATGGCTTCTGTTATTTCGATTTTTTCTTTCATCGACTTCTACCTTGACTTCTTCTATGGCTTCTGTTACTTCGATTTTTTTTTTCATCAGCTTCTACCTTGACTTCTTCTATGGCTTCTGTTTTTCGATTTTTTTTTTATCGACTTCTACCTTGACTTCATCTATGGCTTCAGTTACTTCGAGTTTTTTTTTTTTTTTTTTCTTTCTTTATCGACTTCTAGCTTGACTTCTTCTATGGTTTCAGTTACTTCGATTTTTTCTTTCATCGACTTCTACCTTGACTTCCTCTATGGCTTCAGTTACTTCGAGTTTTTTTTTTTTTTTTTTATCGACTTCTACCTTGACTTCTTCTATGGCTTCTTTTACTTCGATTTTTTCTTTCATCGACTTCTACCTTGACTTCTTCTATGGCTTCTGTTACTTCGAGTTTTTTTTTTATTTTTTTTTATCGACTTCTACCTTGACTTCTTCTATGCTTTCAGTTACTTCGATTTTTTCTTTCATCGACTTCTACCTTTGACTTCTTCTATGGCTTCTGTTATTTCGATTTTTTCTTTCATCGACTTCTACCTTGACTTCCTCTGTGGCTTCTGTTATTTCGATTTTTTCTTTCATCGACTTCTACCTTGACTTCTTCTATGGCTTCTGTTACTTCGAGTTTTTTTTTTTTTTTTTTTTTTATCGACTTCTACCTTGACTTCTTCTATGGTTTCAGTTACTTCGATTTTTTCTTTCATCGACTTCTACCTTTGTCTTCTTCTATGGTTTCAGTTACTTCGATTTTTTCTTTTATCGACTTCTATCTAGACTTCCTCTATGGCTTCTGTTATTTTGATTTTTTCTTTCATCGACTTCTACCTTGACTTCTTCTATGGCTTCAGTTACTTCGAGTTTTTTTTTTTTTTTTCTTTTTTTATCGACTTCTACCTTGACTTCTTCTATGGTTTCAGTTACTTCGATTTTTTCTTTCATCGACTTCTACCTTTGACTTCTTCTATGGCTTCTGTTTCTTCGATTTTTTCTTTCATCGACTTCTACCTTGACTTCCTCTATGGCTTCTGTTATTTCGATTTTTTCTTTCATCGACTTCTACCTTGTCTTCTTCTATGGTTTCAGTTACTTCGATTTTTTCTTTTATCGACTTCTACCTAGACTTCCTCTATGGCTTCTGTTATTTCGATTTTTTCTTTCATCGACTTCTACCTTGACTTCTTCTATGGCTTCAGTTACTTCGAGTTTTTTTTTTTTTTTTCTTTTTTTATCGACTTCTACCTTGACTTCTTCTATGGTTTCAGTTACTTCGATTTTTTCTTTCATCGACTTCTACCTTGACTTCTTCTATGGCTTCTGTTATTTCGATTTTTTGTTTCATCAACTTCTATCTTGACTTCTTCTATGGCTTCAGTTACTTCGATTTTTTTTTTTTTTTTTTATCGACTTCTACCTTGACTTCTTCTATGGTTTCAGTTACTTCGATTTTTTCTTTCATCGACTTCTACCTTGACTTCTTCTATGGCTTCAGTTACTTCGATTTTTTTTTTTTTTCTTTTTTTATCGACTTCTACCTTGACTTCTTCTATGGTTTCAGTTACTTCGATTTTTTCTTTCATCGACTACTACCTTGACTTCTTCTATGGCTTCTGTTATTTCGATTTTTTCTTTCATCGACTTCTACCTTGACTTCTTCTATGGCTTCAGTTACTTCAATTTTTTTTTTTTTTTTTTTTAATCGACTTCTACCTTGACTTCTTCTATGGCTTCAGTTACTTCGAGTTTTTTTTTTTTTTTTTTTTTATCGACTTCTACCTTGACTTCTTCTATGGCTTCTGTTACTTCGATTTTTTCTTTCATCGACTTCTACCTTGACTTCTTCTATGGCTTCAGTTACTTCGAGTTTTTTTTTTTTTTTTTTTTATCGACTTCTACCTTGACTTCTTCTATGGTTTCAGTTACTTCGATTTTTTCTTTCATCGACTTCTACCTTTGACTTCTTCTATGGCTTCTGTTACTTCGATTTTTTCTTTCATCGACTTCTACCTTGACTTCCTCTATGGCTTATGTTATTTCGATTTTTTCTTTCATCGACTTCTACCTTGACTTCTTCTATGGCTTCAGTTACTTCAAGTTTTTTTTTTTTTTTTTCTTTTTTTATCGACTTCTACCTTGACTTCTTCTATGGTTTCAGTTACTTCGATTTTTTCTTTCATCGACTTCTACCTTGACTTCCTCTATGGCTTCTGTTATTTCGATTTTTTCTTTCATCGACTTCTACCTTGACTTCTTCTATGGTTTCAGTTACTTCGATTTTTTCTTTCATCGACTTCTACCTAGACTTCCTCTATGGCTTCTGTTATTTCGATTTTTTCTTTCATCGACTTCTACCTTGACTTCTTCTATGGCTTCTGTTACTTCGATTTTTTTTTTCATCAGCTTCTACCTTGACTTCTTCTATGGCTTCTGTTTTTCGATTTTTTTTTTATCGACTTCTACCTTGACTTCTTCTATGGCTTCAGTTACTTCGAGTTTTTTTTTTTTTTTTTTCTTTCTTTATCGACTTCTAGCTTGACTTCTTCTATGGTTTCAGTTACTTCGATTTTTTCTTTCATCGACTTCTACCTTGACTTCCTCTATGGCTTCAGTTACTTCGAGTTTTTTTTTTTTTTTTTTATCGACTTCTACCTTGACTTCTTCTATGGCTTCTTTTACTTCGATTTTTTCTTTCATCGACTTCTACCTTGACTTCTTCTATGGCTTCTGTTACTTCGACTTTTTTTTTTATTTTTTTTTATCGACTTCTACCTTGACTTCTTCTATGCTTTCAGTTACTTCGATTTTTTCTTTCATCGACTTCTACCTTTGACTTCTTCTATGGCTTCTGTTACTTCGATTTTTTCTTTCATCGACTTCTACCTTGACTTCCTCTGTGGCTTCTGTTATTTCGATTTTTTCTTTCATCGACTTCTACCTTGACTTCTTCTATGGCTTCTGTTACTTCGAGTTTTTTTTTTTTTTTTTTTTTTATCGACTTCTACCTTGACTTCTTCTATGGTTTCAGTTACTTCGATTTTTTCTTTCATCGACTTCTACCTTTGTCTTCTTCTATGGTTTCAGTTACTTCGATTTTTTCTTTCATCGACTTCTACCTTGACTTCTTCTATGGCTTCAGTTACTTCGAGTTTTTTTTTTTTTTTTCTTTTTTTATCGACTTCTACCTTGACTTCTTCTATGGTTTCAGTTACTTCGATTTTTTCTTTTATCGATTTCTACCTAGACTTCCTCTATGGCTTCTGTTATTTCGATTTTTTCTTTCATCGACTTCTACCTTGACTTCTTCTATGGCTTCAGTTACTTCGAGTTTTTTTTTTTTTTTCTTTTTTTATCGACTTCTACCTTGACTTCTTCTATGGTTTCAGTTGCTTCGATTTTTTTTTTCATCGACTTCTACCTTGACTTCTTCTATGGCTTCTGTTATTTCGATTTTTTGTTTCATCGACTTCTACCTTGACTTCTTCTATGGCTTCAGTTACTTCGACTTTTTTTTTTTTTTTTTTATCGACTTCTACCTTGACTTCTTCTATGGTTTTTTTCTTTCATCGACTTCTACCTTGACTTCTTCTATGGCTTCAGTTACTTCGATTTTTTTTTTTTTTTCTTTTTTTATCGACTTCTACCTTGACGACTTCTATGGTTTCAGTTACTTCGATTTTTTCTTTCATCCACTTCTACCTTGACTTCTTCTATGGTTTCAGTTATTTCGAGTTTTTTTTTTTTTTTTTTCTTTTTTTATCGACTTCTACCTTGACTTCTTCTATGGCTTCTGTTACTTCTACCGACTTCTACCTTTGACTTCTTCTATGGCTTCTGTTACTTCGATTTTTTCTTTCATCGACTTCTACCTTGACTTCCTCTATGGCTTCTGTTATTTCGATTTTTTCTTTCATCGACTTCTACCTTGACTTCTTCTATGGCTTCAGTTACTTCGAGTTTTTTGTTTTTTTTTTCTTTTTTTATCGACTTCTACCTTGACTTCTTCTATGGTTTCAGTTACTTCGATTTTTTCTTTTATCGATTTCTACCTAGACTTCCTCTATGGCTTCTGTTATTTCGATTTTTTCTTTCATCGACTTCTACCTTGACTTCTTCTATGGCTTCAGTTACTTCGAGTTTTTTTTTTTTTTTCTTTTTTTATCGACTTCTACCTTGACTTCTTCTATGGTTTCAGTTGCTTCGATTTTTTCTTTCATCGACTTCTACCTTGACTTCTTCTATGGCTTCTGTTATTTCGATTTTTTGTTTCATCGACTTCTACCTTGACTTCTTCTATGGCTTCAGTTACTTCGACTTTTTTTTTTTTTTTTTTATCGACTTCTACCTTGACTTCTTCTATGGTTTTTTTCTTTCATCGACTTCTACCTTGACTTCTTCTATGGCTTCAGTTACTTCGATTTTTTTTTTTTTTTTCTTTTTTTATCGACTTCTACCTTGACGACTTCTATGGTTTCAGTTACTTCGATTTTTTCTTTCATCGACTTCTACCTTGACTTCTTCTATGGCTTCTGTTATTTCGATTTTTTCTTTCATCGACTTCTACCTTGACTTCTTCTATGGCTTCTGTTACTTCGATTTTTTCTTTCATCGACTTCTACCTTGACTTCTTCTATGGCTTCTGCTTTTCGATTTTTTTTTTATCGACTTCTACCTTGACTTCTTCTATGGCTTCAGTTACTTCGAGTTTTTTTTTTTTTTTTTTCTTTTTTTATCGACTTCTAGCTTGACTTCTTCTATGGTTTCAGTTACTTCGATTTTTTCTTTCATCGACTTCTACCTTGACTTCCTCTATGGCTTCAGTTACTTCGAGTTTTTTTTTTTTTTTTTTATCGACTTCTACCTTGACTTCTTCTATGGCTTCTTTTACTTCGATTTTTTCTTTCATCGACTTCTACCTTGACTTCTTCTATGGCTTCTGTTACTTCGAGTTTTTTTTTTAGTTTTTTTTATCGACTTCTACCTTGACTTCTTCTATGCTTTCAGTTACTTCGATTTTTTCTTTCATCGACTTCTACCTTTGACTTCTTCTATGGCTTCTGTTACTTCGATTTTTTCTTTCATCGACTTCTACCTTGACTTCCTCTATGGCTTCTGTTATTTCGATTTTTTCTTTCATCGACTTCTACCTTGACTTCTTCTATGGCTTCAGTTACTTCGAGTTTTTTTTTTATTTTTTTTTTTTTATCGACTTCTACCTTGACTTCTTCTATGGTTTCAGTTACTTCGATTTTTTCTTTCATCGACTTCTACCTTTGACTTCTTCTATGGCTTCTGTTTCTTCGATTTTTTCTTTCATCGACTTCTACCTTGACTTCCTCTATGGCTTCTGTTATTTCGATTTTTTCTTTCATCGACTTCTACCTTGTCTTTTTCTATGGTTTCAGTTACTTCGATTTTTTCTTTTATCGACTTCTACCTAGACTTCCTCTATGGCTTCTGTTATTTCGATTTTTTCTTTCATCGACTTCTACCTTGACTTCTTCTATGGCTTCAGTTACTTCGAGTTTTTTTTTTTTTTTTCTTTTTTTATCGACTTCTACCTTGACTTCTTCTATGGTTTCTGTTATTTCGATTTTTTGTTTCATCGACTTCTACCTTGACTTCTTCTATGGCTTCAGTTACTTCGATTTTTTTTTTTTTTTTTTTTTATCGACTTCTACCTTGACTTCTTCTATGGTTTCAGTTACTTCGATTTTTTCTTTCATCGACTTCTACCTTTGACTTCTTCTATGGCTTCTGTTACTTCGATTTTTTCTTTCATCGACTTCTACCTTGACTTCCTCTCTGGCTTCTGTTATTTCGATTTTTTCTTTCATCGACTTCTACCTTGACTTCTTCTATGGCTTCAGTTACTTCGAGTTTTTTTTTTTTTTTTTCTTTTTTTATCGACTTCTACCTTGACTTCTTCTATGGTTTCAGTTACTTCGATTTTTTCTTTCATCGACTTCTACCTTTGACTTCTTTTATGGCTTCTGTTCCTTCGATTTTTTCTTTCATCGACTTCTACCTTGACTTCCTCTATGGCTTCTGTTATTTCGATTTTTTCTTTCATCGACTTCTACCTTGACTTCTTCTATGGCTTCTGTTCCTTCGATTTTTTCTTTCATCGACTTCTACCTTGACTTCCTCTATGGCTTCTGTTATTTCGATTTTTTCATTCATCGACTTCTACCTTGACTTCTTCTATGGTTTCAGTTACTTCGATTTTTTCTTTCATCGACTTCTACCTAGACTTCCTCTATGGCTTCTGTTATTTCGATTTTTTCTTTCATCGACTTCTACCATGACTTCTTCTATGGCTTCAGTTACTTCGAGTTTTTTTTTTTTTTTTTTCTTTTTTTATCGACTTCTACCTTGACTTCTTCTATGGCTTCTGTTATTTCAATTTTTTCT
The DNA here is from genome assembly GCA_033026305.1 of Cirrhinus molitorella. Lineage (NCBI taxonomy): Eukaryota > Metazoa > Chordata > Actinopteri > Cypriniformes > Cyprinidae > Cirrhinus > Cirrhinus molitorella. The sequence goes on from CM065129.1 coordinate 1,343,272, forward strand.
TTCATCGACTTCTACCTTGTCTTCTTCTATGGTTTCAGTTACTTCGATTTTTTCTTTTATCGATTTCTACCTAGACTTCCTCTATGGCTTCTGTTATTTCGATTTTTTCTTTCATCGACTTCTACCTTTGACTTCTTCTATGGCTTCTGTTCCTTCGATTTTTTCTTTCATCGACTTCTACCTTGACTTCCTCTATGGCTTCAGTCACTTTGATTTTTTCTTTCATCGACTTCTACCTAGACTTCCTCTATGGCTTCTTGTTATTTCGATTTTTTCTTTCATCGACTTCTACCTTGACTTCTTCTATGGCTTCAGTTACTTCGAGTTTTTTTTTTTTTTTCTTTTTTTATCGACTTCTACCTTGACTTCTTCTATGGTTTCAGTTGCTTCGATTTTTTCTTTCATCGACTTCTACCTTGACTTCTTCTATGGCTTGTTATTTCGATTTTTTGTTTCATCGACTTCTACCTTGACTTCTTCTATGGCTTCAGTTACTTCGACTTTTTTTTTTTTTTTTTTATCAACTTCTACCTTGACTTCTTCTATGGTTTCAGTTACTACGATTTTTTCTTTCATCGACTTCTACCTTGACTTCTTCTATGGCTTCAGTTACTTCGATTTTTTTTTTTTTTTCTTTTTTTATCGACTTCTACCTTGACGACTTCTATGGTTTCAGTTACTTCGATTTTTTCTTTCATCGACTTCTACCTTGACTTCTTCTATGGCTTCTGTTATTTCGATTTTTTCTTTCATCGACTTCTACCTTGACTTCTTCTATGGCTTCAGTAACTTCAATTTTTTTTTTTTTTTTTTTAATCGACTTCTACCTTGACTTCTTCTATGGTTTCAGTTACTTCGATTTTTTCTTTCATCGACTTCTACCTTGACTTCTTCTATGGCTTCTGTTATTTCGATTTTTTCTTTCATCGACTTCTACCTTGACTTCTTCTATGGCTTCTGTTACTTCGATTTTTTCTTTCATCGACTTCTACCTTGACTTCTTCTATGGCTTCTGCTTTTCGATTTTTTTTTTATCGACTTCTACCTTGACTTCTTCTATGGCTTCTGTTACTTCGATTTTTTCTTTCATCGACTTCTACCTTGACTTCTTCTATGGCTTCAGTTACTTCGAGTTTTTTTTTTTTTTTCTTTTTTTATCGACTTCTACCTTGACGACTTCTATGGTTTCAGTTACTTCGATTTTTTCTTTCATCGACTTCTACCTTGACTTCTTCTATGGCTTCTGTTACTTCGATTTTTTCGTTCATCGACTTCTACCTTGTCTTCTTCTATGGCTTCTGTTATTTCGATTTTTTCTTTCATCGACTTCTACCTTGACTTCTTCTATGGTTTCTGTTACTTCGATTTTTTCTTTCATCGACTTCTACCTTGACTTCTTCTATGGTTTCAGTTACTTCGATTTTTTCTTTCATCGACTTCTACCTAGACTTACTCTATGGCTTCTGTTATTTCGATTTTTTCTTTCATCGACTTCTACCTTGACTTCTTCTATGGCTTCTGTTACTTCGATTTTTTCTTTCATCGACTTCTACCTTGACTTCTTCTATGACTTCTGTTTTTCGATTTTTTTTTTATCGACTTCTACCTTGACTTCTTCTATGGCTTCAGTTACTTCGAGTTTTTTTTTTTTTTTTTTTCTTTTTTTATCGACTTCTAGCTTGACTTCTTCTATGGTTTCAGTTACTTCGATTTTTTATTTCATCGACTTCTACCTTGACTTCCTCTATGGCTTCAGTTACTTCGAGTTTTTTTTATTTTTTTTTTATCGACTTCTACCTTGACTTCTTCTGTGGCTTCTTTTACTTCGATTTTTTCTTTTATCGACTTCTACCTTGACTTCTTCTATGGCTTCTGTTACTTCAAGTTTTTTTTTTTTTTTTTTTTTTATCGACTTCTACCTTGACTTCTTCTATGCTTTCAGTTACTTCGATTTTTTCTTTCATCGACTTCTACCTTTGACTTCTTCTATGGCTTCTGTTACTTCGATTTTTTCTTTCATCGACTTCTACCTTGACTTCCTCTACGGCTTATGTTATTTCGATTTTTTCTTTCATCGACTTCTACCTTGACTTCTTCTATGGCTTCAGTTACTTCGAGTTTTTTTTTTTTTTTTTCTTTTTTTATCGACTTCTACCTTGACTTCTTCTATGGTTTCAGTTACTTCGATTTTTTCTTTCATCGACTTCTACCTTGACTTCCTCTATGGCTTCTGTTATTTCGATTTTTTCTTTCATCGACTTCTACCTTGACTTCTTCTATGGTTTCAGTTACTTCGATTTTTTCTTTCATCGACTTCTACCTAGACTTCCTCTATGGCTTCTGTTATTTCGATTTTTTCTTTCATCGACTTCTACCTTGACTTCTTCTATGGCTTCTGTTACTTCGATTTTTTTTTTCATCAGCTTCTACCTTGACTTCTTCTATGGCTTCTGTTTTTCGATTTTTTTTTTATCGACTTCTACCTTGACTTCATCTATGGCTTCAGTTACTTCGAGTTTTTTTTTTTTTTTTTTCTTTCTTTATCGACTTCTAGCTTGACTTCTTCTATGGTTTCAGTTACTTCGATTTTTTCTTTCATCGACTTCTACCTTGACTTCCTCTATGGCTTCAGTTACTTCGAGTTTTTTTTTTTTTTTTTTATCGACTTCTACCTTGACTTCTTCTATGGCTTCTTTTACTTCGATTTTTTCTTTCATCGACTTCTACCTTGACTTCTTCTATGGCTTCTGTTACTTCGATTTTTTTTTTTATTTTTTTTTATCGACTTCTACCTTGACTTCTTCTATGCTTTCAGTTACTTCGATTTTTTCTTTCATCGACTTCTACCTTTGACTTCTTCTATGGCTTCTGTTACTTCGATTTTTTCTTTCATCGACTTCTACCTTGACTTCCTCTGTGGCTTCTGTTATTTCGATTTTTTCTTTCATCGACTTCTACCTTGACTTCTTCTATGGCTTCTGTTACTTCGAGTTTTTTTTTTTTTTTTTTTTTTATCGACTTCTACCTTGACTTCTTCTATGGTTTCAGTTACTTCGATTTTTTCTTTCATCGACTTCTACCTTTGTCTTCTTCTATGGTTTCAGTTACTTCGATTTTTTCTTTTATCGACTTCTATCTAGACTTCCTCTATGGCTTCTGTTATTTTGATTTTTTCTTTCATCGACTTCTACCTTGACTTCTTCTATGGCTTCAGTTACTTCGAGTTTTTTTTTTTTTTTTCTTTTTTTATCGACTTCTACCTTGACTTCTTCTATGGTTTCAGTTACTTCGATTTTTTCTTTCATCGACTTCTACCTTTGACTTCTTCTATGGCTTCTGTTTCTTCGATTTTTTCTTTCATCGACTTCTACCTTGACTTCCTCTATGGCTTCTGTTATTTCGATTTTTTCTTTCATCGACTTCTACCTTGTCTTCTTCTATGGTTTCAGTTACTTCGATTTTTTCTTTTATCGACTTCTACCTAGACTTCCTCTATGGCTTCTGTTATTTCGATTTTTTCTTTCATCGACTTCTACCTTGACTTCTTCTATGGCTTCAGTTACTTCGAGTTTTTTTTTTTTTTTTCTTTTTTTATCGACTTCTACCTTGACTTCTTCTATGGTTTCAGTTACTTCGATTTTTTCTTTCATCGACTTCTACCTTGACTTCTTCTATGGCTTCTGTTATTTCGATTTTTTGTTTCATCAACTTCTATCTTGACTTCTTCTATGGCTTCAGTTACTTCGATTTTTTTTTTTTTTTTTTATCGACTTCTACCTTGACTTCTTCTATGGTTTCAGTTACTTCGATTTTTTCTTTCATCGACTTCTACCTTGACTTCTTCTATGGCTTCAGTTACTTCGATTTTTTTTTTTTTTCTTTTTTTATCGACTTCTACCTTGACTTCTTCTATGGTTTCAGTTACTTCGATTTTTTCTTTCATCGACTACTACCTTGACTTCTTCTATGGCTTCTGTTATTTCGATTTTTTCTTTCATCGACTTCTACCTTGACTTCTTCTATGGCTTCAGTTACTTCAATTTTTTTTTTTTTTTTTTTTAATCGACTTCTACCTTGACTTCTTCTATGGTTTCAGTTACTTCGATTTTTTCTTTCATCGACTTCTACCTTGACTTCTTCTATGGCTTCTGTTATTTCGATTTTTTCTTTCATCGACTTCTACCTTGACTTCTTCTATGGCTTCTGTTACTTCGATTTTTTCTTTCATCGACTTCTACCTTGACTTCTTCTATGCCTTCTGTTTTTCGATTTTTTTTTATCGACTTCTACCTTGACTTCTTCTATGGCTTCAGTTACTTCGAGTTTTTTTTTTTTTTTTTTTTTATCGACTTCTACCTTGACTTCTTCTATGGCTTCTGTTACTTCGATTTTTTCTTTCATCGACTTCTACCTTGACTTCTTCTATGGCTTCAGTTACTTCGAGTTTTTTTTTTTTTTTTTTTTATCGACTTCTACCTTGACTTCTTCTATGGTTTCAGTTACTTCGATTTTTTCTTTCATCGACTTCTACCTTTGACTTCTTCTATGGCTTCTGTTACTTCGATTTTTTCTTTCATCGACTTCTACCTTGACTTCCTCTATGGCTTATGTTATTTCGATTTTTTCTTTCATCGACTTCTACCTTGACTTCTTCTATGGCTTCAGTTACTTCAAGTTTTTTTTTTTTTTTTTCTTTTTTTATCGACTTCTACCTTGACTTCTTCTATGGTTTCAGTTACTTCGATTTTTTCTTTCATCGACTTCTACCTTGACTTCCTCTATGGCTTCTGTTATTTCGATTTTTTCTTTCATCGACTTCTACCTTGACTTCTTCTATGGTTTCAGTTACTTCGATTTTTTCTTTCATCGACTTCTACCTAGACTTCCTCTATGGCTTCTGTTATTTCGATTTTTTCTTTCATCGACTTCTACCTTGACTTCTTCTATGGCTTCTGTTACTTCGATTTTTTTTTTCATCAGCTTCTACCTTGACTTCTTCTATGGCTTCTGTTTTTCGATTTTTTTTTTATCGACTTCTACCTTGACTTCTTCTATGGCTTCAGTTACTTCGAGTTTTTTTTTTTTTTTTTTCTTTCTTTATCGACTTCTAGCTTGACTTCTTCTATGGTTTCAGTTACTTCGATTTTTTCTTTCATCGACTTCTACCTTGACTTCCTCTATGGCTTCAGTTACTTCGAGTTTTTTTTTTTTTTTTTTATCGACTTCTACCTTGACTTCTTCTATGGCTTCTTTTACTTCGATTTTTTCTTTCATCGACTTCTACCTTGACTTCTTCTATGGCTTCTGTTACTTCGACTTTTTTTTTTATTTTTTTTTATCGACTTCTACCTTGACTTCTTCTATGCTTTCAGTTACTTCGATTTTTTCTTTCATCGACTTCTACCTTTGACTTCTTCTATGGCTTCTGTTACTTCGATTTTTTCTTTCATCGACTTCTACCTTGACTTCCTCTGTGGCTTCTGTTATTTCGATTTTTTCTTTCATCGACTTCTACCTTGACTTCTTCTATGGCTTCTGTTACTTCGAGTTTTTTTTTTTTTTTTTTTTTTATCGACTTCTACCTTGACTTCTTCTATGGTTTCAGTTACTTCGATTTTTTCTTTCATCGACTTCTACCTTTGTCTTCTTCTATGGTTTCAGTTACTTCGATTTTTTCTTTTATCGACTTCTACCTAGACTTCCTCTATGGCTTCTGTTATTTCGATTTTTTCTTTCATCGACTTCTACCTTGACTTCTTCTATGGCTTCAGTTACTTCGAGTTTTTTTTTTTTTTTTCTTTTTTTATCGACTTCTACCTTGACTTCTTCTATGGTTTCAGTTACTTCGATTTTTTCTTTCATCGACTTCTACCTTTGACTTCTTCTATGGCTTCTGTTTCTTCGATTTTTTCTTTCATCGACTTCTACCTTGACTTCCTCTATGGCTTCTGTTATTTCGATTTTTTCTTTCATCGACTTCTACCTTGTCTTCTTCTATGGTTTCAGTTACTTCGATTTTTTCTTTTATCGACTTCTACCTAGACTTCCTCTATGGCTTCTGTTATTTCGATTTTTTCTTTCATCGACTTCTACCTTGACTTCTTCTATGGCTTCAGTTACTTCGAGTTTTTTTTTTTTTTTTCTTTTTTTATCGACTTCTACCTTGACTTCTTCTATGGTTTCAGTTACTTCGATTTTTTCTTTCATCGACTTCTACCTTGACTTCTTCTATGGCTTCTGTTATTTCGATTTTTTGTTTCATCGCCTTCTATCTTGACTTCTTCTATGGCTTCAGTTACTTCGATTTTTTTTTTTTTTTTTTTATCGACTTCTACCTTGACTTCTTCTATGGTTTCAGTTACTTCGATTTTTTCTTTCATCGACTTCTACCTTGACTTCTTCTATGGCTTCAGTTACTTCGATTTTTTTTTTTTTTTTCTTTTTTTATCGACTTCTACCTTGACTTCTTCTATGGTTTCAGTTACTTCGATTTTTTCTTTCATCGATTTCTACCTTGACTTCTTCTATGGCTTCTGTTATTTCGATTTTTTCTTTCATCGACTTCTACCTTGACTTCCTCTATGGCTTCAGTTACTTCGAGTTTTTTTTTTTTTTTTTTATCGACTTCTACCTTGACTTCTTCTATGGCTTCTTTTACTTCGATTTTTTCTTTCATCGACTTCTACCTTGACTTCTTCTATGGCTTCTGTTACTTCGATTTTTTTTTTTATTTTTTTTTATCGACTTCTACCTTGACTTCTTCTATGCTTTCAGTTACTTCGATTTTTTCTTTCATCGACTTCTACCTTTGACTTCTTCTATGGCTTCTGTTACTTCGATTTTTTCTTTCATCGACTTCTACCTTGACTTCCTCTGTGGCTTCTGTTATTTCGATTTTTTCTTTCATCGACTTCTACCTTGACTTCTTCTATGGCTTCTGTTACTTCGAGTTTTTTTTTTTTTTTTTTTTTTATCGACTTCTACCTTGACTTCTTCTATGGTTTCAGTTACTTCGATTTTTTCTTTCATCGACTTCTACCTTTGTCTTCTTCTATGGTTTCAGTTACTTCGATTTTTTCTTTTATCGACTTCTACCTAGACTTCCTCTATGGCTTCTGTTATTTCGATTTTTTCTTTCATCGACTTCTACCTTGACTTCTTCTATGGCTTCAGTTACTTCGAGTTTTTTTTTTTTTTTTCTTTTTTTATCGACTTCTACCTTGACTTCTTCTATGGTTTCAGTTACTTCGATTTTTTCTTTCATCGACTTCTACCTTTGACTTCTTCTATGGCTTCTGTTTCTTCGATTTTTTCTTTCATCGACTTCTACCTTGACTTCCTCTATGGCTTCTGTTATTTCGATTTTTTCTTTCATCGACTTCTACCTTGTCTTCTTCTATGGTTTCAGTTACTTCGATTTTTTCTTTTATCGACTTCTACCTAGACTTCCTCTATGGCTTCTGTTATTTCGATTTTTTCTTTCATCGACTTCTACCTTGACTTCTTCTATGGCTTCAGTTACTTCGAGTTTTTTTTTTTTTTTTCTTTTTTTATCGACTTCTACCTTGACTTCTTCTATGGTTTCAGTTACTTCGATTTTTTCTTTCATCGACTTCTACCTTGACTTCTTCTATGGCTTCTGTTATTTCGATTTTTTGTTTCATCGCCTTCTATCTTGACTTCTTCTATGGCTTCAGTTACTTCGATTTTTTTTTTTTTTTTTTTATCGACTTCTACCTTGACTTCTTCTATGGTTTCAGTTACTTCGATTTTTTCTTTCATCGACTTCTACCTTGACTTCTTCTATGGCTTCAGTTACTTCGATTTTTTTTTTTTTTTTCTTTTTTTATCGACTTCTACCTTGACTTCTTCTATGGTTTCAGTTACTTCGATTTTTTCTTTCATCGATTTCTACCTTGACTTCTTCTATGGCTTCTGTTATTTCGATTTTTTCTTTCATCGACTTCTACCTTGACTTCCTCTATGGCTTCAGTTACTTCGAGTTTTTTTTTTTTTTTTTTATCGACTTCTACCTTGACTTCTTCTATGGCTTCTTTTACTTCGATTTTTTCTTTCATCGACTTCTACCTTGACTTCTTCTATGGCTTCTGTTACTTCGATTTTTTTTTTTATTTTTTTTTATCGACTTCTACCTTGACTTCTTCTATGCTTTCAGTTACTTCGATTTTTTCTTTCATCGACTTCTACCTTTGACTTCTTCTATGGCTTCTGTTACTTCGATTTTTTCTTTCATCGACTTCTACCTTGACTTCCTCTGTGGCTTCTGTTATTTCGATTTTTTCTTTCATCGACTTCTACCTTGACTTCTTCTATGGCTTCTGTTACTTCGAGTTTTTTTTTTTTTTTTTTTTTTATCGACTTCTACCTTGACTTCTTCTATGGTTTCAGTTACTTCGATTTTTTCTTTCATCGACTTCTACCTTTGTCTTCTTCTATGGTTTCAGTTACTTCGATTTTTTCTTTTATCGACTTCTATCTAGACTTCCTCTATGGCTTCTGTTATTTTGATTTTTTCTTTCATCGACTTCTACCTTGACTTCTTCTATGGCTTCAGTTACTTCGAGTTTTTTTTTTTTTTTTCTTTTTTTATCGACTTCTACCTTGACTTCTTCTATGGTTTCAGTTACTTCGATTTTTTCTTTCATCGACTTCTACCTTTGACTTCTTCTATGGCTTCTGTTTCTTCGATTTTTTCTTTCATCGACTTCTACCTTGACTTCCTCTATGGCTTCTGTTATTTCGATTTTTTCTTTCATCGACTTCTACCTTGTCTTCTTCTATGGTTTCAGTTACTTCGATTTTTTCTTTTATCGACTTCTACCTAGACTTCCTCTATGGCTTCTGTTATTTCGATTTTTTCTTTCATCGACTTCTACCTTGACTTCTTCTATGGCTTCAGTTACTTCGAGTTTTTTTTTTTTTTTTCTTTTTTTATCGACTTCTACCTTGACTTCTTCTATGGTTTCAGTTACTTCGATTTTTTCTTTCATCGACTTCTACCTTGACTTCTTCTATGGCTTCTGTTATTTCGATTTTTTGTTTCATCAACTTCTATCTTGACTTCTTCTATGGCTTCAGTTACTTCGATTTTTTTTTTTTTTTTTTATCGACTTCTACCTTGACTTCTTCTATGGTTTCAGTTACTTCGATTTTTTCTTTCATCGACTTCTACCTTGACTTCTTCTATGGCTTCAGTTACTTCGATTTTTTTTTTTTTTCTTTTTTTATCGACTTCTACCTTGACTTCTTCTATGGTTTCAGTTACTTCGATTTTTTCTTTCATCGACTACTACCTTGACTTCTTCTATGGCTTCTGTTATTTCGATTTTTTCTTTCATCGACTTCTACCTTGACTTCTTCTATGGCTTCAGTTACTTCAATTTTTTTTTTTTTTTTTTTTAATCGACTTCTACCTTGACTTCTTCTATGGTTTCAGTTACTTCGATTTTTTCTTTCATCGACTTCTACCTTGACTTCTTCTATGGCTTCTGTTATTTCGATTTTTTCTTTCATCGACTTCTACCTTGACTTCTTCTATGGCTTCTGTTACTTCGATTTTTTCTTTCATCGACTTCTACCTTGACTTCTTCTATGCCTTCTGTTTTTCGATTTTTTTTTATCGACTTCTACCTTGACTTCTTCTATGGCTTCAGTTACTTCGAGTTTTTTTTTTTTTTTTTTTTTATCGACTTCTACCTTGACTTCTTCTATGGCTTCTGTTACTTCGATTTTTTCTTTCATCGACTTCTACCTTGACTTCTTCTATGGCTTCAGTTACTTCGAGTTTTTTTTTTTTTTTTTTTTATCGACTTCTACCTTGACTTCTTCTATGGTTTCAGTTACTTCGATTTTTTCTTTCATCGACTTCTACCTTTGACTTCTTCTATGGCTTCTGTTACTTCGATTTTTTCTTTCATCGACTTCTACCTTGACTTCCTCTATGGCTTATGTTATTTCGATTTTTTCTTTCATCGACTTCTACCTTGACTTCTTCTATGGCTTCAGTTACTTCAAGTTTTTTTTTTTTTTTTCTTTTTTTATCGACTTCTACCTTGACTTCTTCTATGGTTTCAGTTACTTCGATTTTTTCTTTCATCGACTTCTACCTTGACTTCCTCTATGGCTTCTGTTATTTCGATTTTTTCTTTCATCGACTTCTACCTTGACTTCTTCTATGGTTTCAGTTACTTCGATTTTTTCTTTCATCGACTTCTACCTAGACTTCCTCTATGGCTTCTGTTATTTCGATTTTTTCTTTCATCGACTTCTACCTTGACTTCTTCTATGGCTTCTGTTACTTCGATTTTTTTTTTCATCAGCTTCTACCTTGACTTCTTCTATGGCTTCTGTTTTTCGATTTTTTTTTTATCGACTTCTACCTTGACTTCTTCTATGGCTTCAGTTACTTCGAGTTTTTTTTTTTTTTTTTTCTTTCTTTATCGACTTCTAGCTTGACTTCTTCTATGGTTTCAGTTACTTCGATTTTTTCTTTCATCGACTTCTACCTTGACTTCCTCTATGGCTTCAGTTACTTCGAGTTTTTTTTTTTTTTTTTTATCGACTTCTACCTTGACTTCTTCTATGGCTTCTTTTACTTCGATTTTTTCTTTCATCGACTTCTACCTTGACTTCTTCTATGGCTTCTGTTACTTCGACTTTTTTTTTTATTTTTTTTTATCGACTTCTACCTTGACTTCTTCTATGCTTTCAGTTACTTCGATTTTTTCTTTCATCGACTTCTACCTTTGACTTCTTCTATGGCTTCTGTTACTTCGATTTTTTCTTTCATCGACTTCTACCTTGACTTCCTCTGTGGCTTCTGTTATTTCGATTTTTTCTTTCATCGACTTCTACCTTGACTTCTTCTATGGCTTCTGTTACTTCGAGTTTTTTTTTTTTTTTTTTTTTTATCGACTTCTACCTTGACTTCTTCTATGGTTTCAGTTACTTCGATTTTTTCTTTCATCGACTTCTACCTTTGTCTTCTTCTATGGTTTCAGTTACTTCGATTTTTTCTTTTATCGACTTCTACCTAGACTTCCTCTATGGCTTCTGTTATTTCGATTTTTTCTTTCATCGACTTCTACCTTGACTTCTTCTATGGCTTCAGTTACTTCGAGTTTTTTTTTTTTTTTTCTTTTTTTATCGACTTCTACCTTGACTTCTTCTATGGTTTCAGTTACTTCGATTTTTTCTTTCATCGACTTCTACCTTTGACTTCTTCTATGGCTTCTGTTTCTTCGATTTTTTCTTTCATCGACTTCTACCTTGACTTCCTCTATGGCTTCTGTTATTTCGATTTTTTCTTTCATCGACTTCTACCTTGTCTTCTTCTATGGTTTCAGTTACTTCGATTTTTTCTTTTATCGACTTCTACCTAGACTTCCTCTATGGCTTCTGTTATTTCGATTTTTTCTTTCATCGACTTCTACCTTGACTTCTTCTATGGCTTCAGTTACTTCGAGTTTTTTTTTTTTTTTTCTTTTTTTATCGACTTCTACCTTGACTTCTTCTATGGTTTCAGTTACTTCGATTTTTTCTTTCATCGACTTCTACCTTGACTTCTTCTATGGCTTCTGTTATTTCGATTTTTTGTTTCATCGCCTTCTATCTTGACTTCTTCTATGGCTTCAGTTACTTCGATTTTTTTTTTTTTTTTTTTATCGACTTCTACCTTGACTTCTTCTATGGTTTCAGTTACTTCGATTTTTTCTTTCATCGACTTCTACCTTGACTTCTTCTATGGCTTCAGTTACTTCGATTTTTTTTTTTTTTTTCTTTTTTTATCGACTTCTACCTTGACTTCTTCTATGGTTTCAGTTACTTCGATTTTTTCTTTCATCGACTTCTACCTTGACTTCTTCTATGGCTTCTGTTATTTCGATTTTTTCTTTCATCGACTTCTACCTTGACTTCTTCTATGGCTTCAGTTACTTCAATTTTTTTTTTTTTTTTTTTTAATCGACTTCTACCTTGACTTCTTCTATGGTTTCAGTTACTTCGATTTTTTCTTTCATCGACTTCTACCTTGACTTCTTCTATGGCTTCTGTTATTTCGATTTTTTCTTTCATCGACTTCTACCTTGACTTCTTCTATGGCTTCTGTTACTTCGATTTTTTCTTTCATCGACTTCTACCTTGACTTCTTCTATGGCTTCTGTTTTTCGATTTTTTTTTTATCGACTTCTACCTTGACTTCTTCTATGGCTTCAGTTACTTCGAGTTTTTTTTTTTATTTTTTTTATCGACTTCTACCTTGACTTCTTCTATGGTTTCAGTTACTTCGATTTCTTCTTTCATCGACTTCTACCTTGACTTCTTCTATGGCTTCTGTTACTTCGATTTTTTCGTTCATCGACTTCTACCTTGTCTTCTTCTATGGCTTCTGTTATTTCGATTTTTTCTTTCATCGACTTCTACCTTGACTTCTTCTATGGTTTCAGTTACTTCGATTTTTTCTTTCATCGACTTCTACCTAGACTTCCTCTATGGCTTCTGTTATTTCGATTTTTTCTTTCATCGACTTCTACCTTGACTTCTTCTATGGCTTCTGTTACTTCGATTTTTTCTTTCATCGACTTCTACCTTGACTTCTTCTATGGCTTCTGTTTTTCGATTTTTTTTTTATCGACTTCTACCTTGACGTCTTCTATGGCTTCAGTTACTTCGAGTTTTTTTTTTTTTTTTTTCTTTTTTTATCGACTTCTAGCTTGACTTCTTCTATGGTTTCAGTTACTTCGATTTTTTATTTCATCGACTTCTACCTTGACTTCCTTTATGGCTTCAGTTACTTCGAGTTTTTTTTTTTTTTTTTTATCGACTTCTACCTTGACTTCCTCTATGGCTTCTGTTATTTCGATTTTTTCTTTCATCGACTTCTACCTTGTCTTCTTCTATGGTTTCAGTTACTTCGATTTTTTCTTTTATCGACTTCTACCTAGACTTCCTCTATGGCTTCTGTTATTTCGATTTTTTCTTTCATCGACTTCTACCTTGACTTCTTCTATGGCTTCAGTTACTTCGAGTTTTTTTTTTTTTTTTCTTTTTTTATCGACTTCTACCTTGACTTCTTCTATGGTTTCAGTTACTTCGATTTTTTCTTTCATCGACTTCTACCTTGACTTCTTCTATGGCTTCTGTTATTTCGATTTTTTGTTTCATCGACTTCTATCTTGACTTCTTCTATGGCTTCAGTTACTTCGATTTTTTTTTTTTTTTTTTTATCGACTTCTACCTTGACTTCTTCTATGGTTTCAGTTACTTCGATTTTTTTTTCATCGACTTCTACCTTGACTTCTTCTATGGCTTCAGTTACTTCAGTTTTTTTTTTTTTTGTCTTTTTTTATCGACTTCTACCTTGACTTCTTCTATGGTTTCAGTTACTTCGATTTTTTCTTTCATCGACTACTACCTTGACTTCTTCTATGGCTTCTGTTATTTCGATTTTTTGTTTCATCGACTTCTATCTTGACTTCTTCTATGGCTTCAGTTACTTCGATTTTTTTTTTTTTTTTTTTATCGACTTCTACCTTGACTTCTTCTATGGTTTCAGTTACTTCGATTTTTTTTTCATCGACTTCTACCTTGACTTCTTCTATGGCTTCAGTTACTTCAGTTTTTTTTTTTTTTGTCTTTTTTTATCGACTTCTACCTTGACTTCTTCTATGGTTTCAGTTACTTCGATTTTTTCTTTCATCGACTACTACCTTGACTTCTTCTATGGCTTCTGTTATTTCGATTTTTTGTTTCATCGACTTCTACCTTGACTTCTTCTATGGCTTCAGTTACTTCAATTTTTTTTTTTTTTTTTTTTAATCGACTTCTACCTTGACTTCTTCTATGGTTTCAGTTACTTCGATTTTTTCTTTCATCGACTTCTACCTTGACTTCTTCTATGGCTTCTGTTATTTCGATTTTTTCTTTCATCGACTTCTACCTTGACTTCTTCTATGGCTTCTGTTACTTCGATTTTTTCTTTCATCGACTTCTACCTTGACTTCTTCTATGGCTTCTGTTTTTCGATTTTTTTTTTATCGACTTCTACCTTGACTTCTTCTATGGCTTCAGTTACTTCGAGTTTTTTTTTTTTTTTTTTTTATCGACTTCTACCTTGACTTCTTCTATGGTTTCAGTTACTTCGATTTCTTCTTTCATCGACTTCTACCTTGACTTCTTCTATGGCTTCTGTTACTTCGATTTTTTCGTTCATCGACTTCTACCTTGTCTTCTTCTATGGCTTCTGTTATTTCGATTTTTTCTTTCATCGACTTCTACCTTGACTTCTTCTATGGTTTCAGTTACTTCGATTTTTTCTTTCATCGACTTCTACCTAGACTTCCTCTATGGCTTCTGTTATTTTGATTTTTTCTTTCATCGACTTCTACCTTGACTTCTTCTATGGCTTCTGTTACTTCGATTTTTTCTTTCATCGACTTCTACCTTGACTTCTTCTATGGCTTCTGTTTTTCGATTTTTTTTTTATCGACTTCTACCTTGACGTCTTCTATGGCTTCAGTTACTTCGAGTTTTTTTTTTTTTTTTTTCTTTTTTTATCGACTTCTAGCTTGACTTCTTCTATGGTTTCAGTTACTTCGATTTTTTATTTCATCGACTTCTACCTTGACTTCCTTTATGGCTTCAGTTACTTCGAGTTTTTTTTTTTTTTTTTTATCGACTTCTACCTTGACTTCTTCTGTGGCTTCTTTTACTTCGATTTTTTCTTTCATCGACTTCTACCTTGACTTCTTCTATGGCTTCTGTTACTTCGAGTTTTTTTTTTTTTTTTTTTTTTTATCGACTTCTACCTTGACTTCTTCTATGCTTTCTGTTACTTCGATTTTTTCTTTCATCGACTTCTACCTTTGACTTTTTCTATGGCTTCTGTTACTTCGATTTTTTCTTTCATCGACTTCTACCTTGACTTCCTCTGTGGCTTCTGTTATTTCGATTTTTTCTTTCATCGACTTCTACCTTGACTTCTTCTATGGCTTCTGTTACTTCGATTTTTTCTTTCATCGACTTCTACCTTGACTTCTTCTATGGCTTCTGTTTTTCGATTTTTTTTTTATCGACTTCTACCTTGACGTCTTCTATGGCTTCAGTTACTTCGAGTTTTTTTTTTTTTTTTTTCTTTTTTTATCGACTTCTAGCTTGACTTCTTCTATGGTTTCAGTTACTTCGATTTTTTATTTCATCGACTTCTACCTTGACTTCCTCTATGGCTTCAGTTACTTCGAGTTTTTTTTTTTTTTTTTTATCGACTTCTACCTTGACTTCTTCTGTGGCTTCTTTTACTTCGATTTTTTCTTTCATCGACTTCTACCTTGACTTCTTCTATGGCTTCTGTTACTTCGAGTTTTTTTTTTTTTTTTTTTTTTATCGACTTCTACCTTGACTTCTTCTATGCTTTCAGTTACTTCGATTTTTTCTTTCATCGACTTCTACCTTTGACTTCTTCTATGGCTTCTGTTACTTCGATTTTTTCTTTCATCGACTTCTACCTTGACTTCCTCTGTGGCTTCTGTTATTTCGATTTTTTCTTTCATCGACTTCTACCTTGACTTCTTCTATGGCTTCTGTTACTTCGAGTTTTTTTTTTTTTTTTTTTTTATCGACTTCTACCTTGACTTCTTCTATGGTTTAAGTTACTTCGATTTTTTCTTTCATCGACTTCTACCTTTGACTTCTATGGCTTCTGTTACTTCGATTTTTTCTTTCATCGACTTCTACCTTGACTTCCTCTATGGCTTCTGTTATTTCGATTTTTTCTTTCATCGACTTCTACCTTCACTTCTTCTATGGCTTCAGTTACTTCGAGTTTTTTTTTTTTTTTTTCTTTTTTTATCGACTTCTACCTTGACTTCTTCTATGGTTTCAGTTACTTCGATTTTTTCTTTCATCGACTTCTACCTTGACTTCCTCTATGGCTTCTGTTTTTCGATTTTTTTTTTATCGACTTCTACCTTGACTTCTTCTATGGCTTCAGTTACTTCGAGTTTTTTTTTTTTTTTTTTTTTTATCGACTTCTACCTTGACTTCTTCTATGGCTTCTGTTACTTCGATTTTTTCTTTCGTCGACTTCTACCTTGACTTCTTTTATGGCTTCAGTTACTTCGAGTTTTTTTTATTTTTTTTTATCGACTTCTACCTTGACTTCTTCTGTGGCTTCTTTTACTTCGATTTTTTCTTTCATCGACTTCTACCTTGACTTCTTCTATGGCTTCTGTTACTTCGAGTTTTTTTTTTTTTTTTTTTTTTATCGACTTCTACCTTGACTTCTTCTATGCTTTCTGTTACTTCGATTTTTTCTTTCATCGACTTCTACCTTTGACTTCTTCTATGGCTTCTGTTACTTCGATTTTTTCTTTCATCGACTTCTACCTTGACTTCCTCTGTGGCTTCTGTTATTTCGATTTTTTCTTTCATCGACTTCTACCTTGACTTCTTCTATGGCTTCTGTTACTTCGATTTTTTCTTTCATCGACTTCTACCTTGACTTCTTCTATGGCTTCTGTTTTTCGATTTTTTTTTTATCGACTTCTACCTTGACGTCTTCTATGGCTTCAGTTACTTCGATTTTTTTTTTTTTTTTTTCTTTTTTTATCGACTTCTAGCTTGACTTCTTCTATGGTTTCAGTTACTTCGATTTTTTATTTCATCGACTTCTACCTTGACTTCCTCTATGGCTTCAGTTACTTCGAGTTTTTTTTTTTTTTTTTTTATCGACTTCTACCTTGACTTCTTCTGTGGCTTCTTTTACTTCGATTTTTTCTTTCATCGACTTCTACCTTGACTTCTTCTATGGCTTCTGTTACTTCGAGTTTTTTTTATTTTTTTTTTTTATCGACTTCTACCTTGACTTCTTCTATGGTTTAAGTTACTTCGATTTTTTCTTTCATCGACTTCTACCTTTGACTTCTATGGCTTCTGTGACTTCGATTTTTTCTTTCATCGACTTCTACCTTGACTTCCTCTATGGCTTCTGTTATTTCGATTTTTTCTTTCATCGACTTCTACCTTGACTTCTTCTATGGCTTCAGTTACTTCGAGTTTTTTTTTTTTTTTTTCTTTTTTTATCGACTTCTACCTTGACTTCTTCTATGGTTTCAGTTACTTCGATTTTTTCTTTCATCGACTTCTACCTTGACTTCCTCTATGGCTTCTGTTTTTCGATTTTTTTTTTATCGACTTCTACCTTGACTTCTTCTATGGCTTCAGTTACTTCGAGTTTTTTTTTTTTTTTTTTTTTTATCGACTTCTACCTTGACTTCTTCTATGGCTTCTGTTACTTCGATTTTTTCTTTCGTCTTCTTCTACCTTGACTTCTTTTATGGCTTCAGTTACTTCGAGTTTTTTTTATTTTTTTTTTTTTATCGACTTCTACCTTGACTTCTTCTATGGTTTCAGTTACTTCGATTTTTTCTTTCATCGACTTCTACCTTGACTTCTTCTATGGCTTCTGTTACTTCGATTTTTTCTTTCATCGACTTCTACCTTGACTTCTTCTATGGCTTCTGTTTTTCGATTTTTTTTTTATCGACTTCTACCTTGACTTCTTCTATGGCTTCAGTTACTTCGAGTTTTTTTTTTTTTTTTTCCTTTTTTTATCGACTTCTAGCTGGACTTCTTCTATGGTTTCAGTTACTTCGAGTTTTTTATTTCATCGACTTCTACCTTGACTTCCTCTATGGCTTTAGTTACTTCGAGTTTTTTTTTTTTTTTTTCTTTTTTTATCGACTTCTACCTTGACTTCTTCTATGGCTTCTGTTACTTCGAGTTTTTTTTTTTTTTTCTTTTTTTTATCAATTTCTACCTAGACTTCTTCTATGGTTTCAGTTACTTCGATTTTTTCTTTCATCGACTTCTACCTTGACTTCTTCTATGGTTTCATTTACTTCGATTTTTTCTTTCATCGACTTCTACCTTGACTTCTTCTATGGCTTCAGTTACTTCGAGTTTTTTTTTTTTTTTTCTTTTTTTATCGACTTCTACCTTGACTTCTTTTATTGTTTCAGTTACTTCGATTTTTTCTTTCATCGACTTCTACCTTGACTTCCTCTATGGCTTCTGTTATATCGATTTTTTCTTTCATCGACTTCTACCTTGACTTCTTCTATGGCTTCTGTTACTTCGACTTTTTTTTTTTTTTTTATCGACTTCTACCATGGCTTCTTCTATGGCTTCTGTTACTTCGACTTTTTTTTTTTTTTTTATCGACTTCTACCTTGACTTCTTCTATGGCTTCTGTTACTTCGATTTTTTTCTTTCATCGACTTCTACCTTGACTTTTTCTATGGCTTCTGTTACTTCGATTTTTTCTTTCATCGACTTCTACCTTGACTTCTTCTATGGTTTCTGTTACTTCGAGTTTTTTTTTTTTTTTTTTATCGACTTCTATCTTGACTTCTTCTATGGTTTCAGTTACTTCGATTTTTTCTTTCATCGACTTCTACCTAGACTTCCTCTATGGCTTCTGTTATTTCGATTTTTTCTTTCATCGACTTCTACCTTGACTTCTTCTATGGCTTCAGTTACTTCGAGTTTTTTTTTTTTTTTTCTTTTTTTATCGACTTCTACCTCGACTTCTTCTATGGTTTCAGTTACTTCGATTTTTTCTTTCATCGACTTCTACCTTGACTTCCTCTATGGCTTCTGTTATTTTGGATTTTTTCTTTCATCGACTTCTACCTTGACTTCTTCTATGGCTTTTGTTACTTTGAATTTTTTTTTTTTTTTTTTTATCGACTTCTACCTTGACTTCTTCTATGGCTTCTGCTTTTCGATTTTTTTTTTATCGACTTCTACCTTGACTTCTTCTATGGCTTCAGTTACTTCGAGTTTTTTTTTTATTTTTTTTTTATCGACTTCTACCTTGACTTCTTCTATGGCTTCTGTTACTTCGATTTTTTCTTTCATCGACTTCTACCTTGACTTCTTCTATGGCTTCAGTTACTTCGAATTTTTTTTTTTTTTCTTTTTTTATCGACTTCTACCTTGACGACTTCTCTGGTTTCAGTTACTTCGATTTTTTCTTTCATCGACTTCTACCTTGACTTCTTCTGTGGCTTCTGTTATTTCGATTTTTTCTTTCATCGACTTCTACCTTGACTTCTTCTATGGCTTCAGTAACTTCAATTTTTTTTTTTTTTTTTTTAATCGACTTCTACCTTGACTTCTTCTATGGTTTCAGTTACTTCGATTTTTTCTTTCATCGACTTCTACCTTGACTTCTTCTATGGCTTCTGTTATTTCGATTTTTTCTTTCATCGACTTCTACCTTGACTTCTTCTATGGCTTCTGTTACTTCGATTTTTTCTTTCATCGACTTCTACCTTGACTTCTTCTATGGCTTCTGCTTTTTGATTTTTTTTTTATCGACTTCTACCTTGACTTCTTCTATGGCTTCAGTTACTTCGAGTTTTTTTTTTTTTTTTTTTTTATCGACTTCTACCTTGACTTCTTCTATGGCTTCTGTTACTTCGATTTTTTCTTTCATCGACTTCTACCTTGACTTCTTCTATGGCTTCTGTTTTTCGATTTTTTTTTTATCGACTTCTACCTTGACTTCTTCTATGGCTTCAGTTACTTCGAGTTTTTTTTTTTTTTTTTTCCTTTTTTTATCGACTTCTAGCTGGACTTCTTCTATGGTTTCAGGTACTTCGATTTTTTATTTCATCGACTTCTACCTTGACTTCCTCTATGGCTTCAGTTACTTCGAGTTTTTTTTTTTTTTTTTCTTTTTTTATCGACTTCTACCTTGACTTCTTCTATGGCTTCTGTTACTTCGAGTTTTTTTTTTTTTTTCTTTTTTTTATCAATTTCTACCTAGACTTCTTCTATGGTTTCAGTTACTTCGATTTTTTCTTTCATCGACTTCTACCTTGACTTCTTCTATGGTTTCATTTACTTCGATTTTTTCTTTCATCGACTTCTACCTTGACTTCTTCTATGGCTTCAGTTTCTTCGAGTTTTTTTTTTTTTTTTCTTTTTTTATCGACTTCTACCTTGACTTCTTTTATTGTTTCAGTTACTTCGATTTTTTCTTTCATCGACTTCTACCTTGACTTCCTCTGTGGCTTCTGTTATTTCGATTTTTTCTTTCATCGACTTCTACCTTGACTTCTTCTATGGCTTCTGTTACTTCGATTTTTTCTTTCATCGACTTCTACCTTGACTTCTTCTATGGCTTCTGTTTTTCGATTTTTTTTTTATCGACTTCTACCTTGACGTCTTCTATGGCTTCAGTTACTTCGATTTTTTTTTTTTTTTTTTCTTTTTTTATCGACTTCTAGCTTGACTTCTTCTATGGTTTCAGTTACTTCGATTTTTTATTTCATCGACTTCTACCTTGACTTCCTCTATGGCTTCAGTTACTTCGAGTTTTTTTTTTTTTTTTTTTATCGACTTCTACCTTGACTTCTTCTGTGGCTTCTTTTACTTCGATTTTTTCTTTCATCGACTTCTACCTTGACTTCTTCTATGGCTTCTGTTACTTCAATTTTTTTTTTTTTTTTTTTTTTTATCGACTTCTACCTTGACTTCTTCTATGCTTTCAGTTACTTCGATTTTTTCTTTCATCGACTTCTACCTTTGACTTCTTCTATGGCTTCTGTTACTTCGATTTTTTCTTTCATCGACTTCTACCTTGACTTCCTCTGTGGCTTCTGTTATTTCGATTTTTTCTTTCATCGACTTCTACCTTGACTTCTTCTATGGCTTCTGTTACTTCGAGTTTTTTTTTTTTTTTTTTTTTATCGACTTCTACCTTGTCTTCTTCTATGGTTTAAGTTACTTCGATTTTTTCTTTCATCGACTTCTACCTTTGACTTCTATGGCTTCTGTTACTTCGATTTTTTCTTTCATCGACTTCTACCTTGACTTCCTCTATGGCTTCTGTTATTTCGATTTTTTCTTTCATCGACTTCTACCTTGACTTCTTCTATGGCTTCAGTTACTTCGAGTTTTTTTTTTTTTTTTTCTTTTTTTATCGACTTCTACCTTGACTTCTTCTATGGTTTCAGTTACTTCGATTTTTTCTTTCATCGACTTCTACCTTGACTTCCTCTATGGCTTCTGTTTTTCGATTTTTTTTTTATCGACTTCTACCTTGACTTCTTCTATGGCTTCTGTTACTTCGATTTTTTCTTTCGTCGACTTCTACCTTGACTTCTTTTATGGCTTCAGTTACTTCGAGTTTTTTTTATTTTTTTTTATCGACTTCTACCTTGACTTCTTCTGTGGCTTCTTTTACTTCGATTTTTTCTTTCATCGACTTCTACCTTGACTTCTTCTATGGCTTCTGTTACTTCGAGTTTTTTTTTTTTTTTTTTTTTTTATCGACTTCTACCTTGACTTCTTCTATGCTTTCTGTTACTTCGATTTTTTCTTTCATCGACTTCTACCTTTGACTTCTTCTATGGCTTCTGTTACTTCGATTTTTTCTTTCATCGACTTCTACCTTGACTTCCTCTGTGGCTTCTGTTATTTCGATTTTTTCTTTCATCGACTTCTACCTTGACTTCTTCTATGGCTTCTGTTACTTCGATTTTTTCTTTCATCGACTTCTACCTTGACTTCTTCTATGGCTTCTGTTTTTCGATTTTTTTTTTATCGACTTCTACCTTGACGTCTTCTATGGCTTCAGTTACTTCGATTTTTTTTTTTTTTTTTTTCTTTTTTTATCGACTTCTAGCTTGACTTCTTCTATGGTTTCAGTTACTTCGATTTTTTATTTCATCGACTTCTACCTTGACTTCCTCTATGGCTTCAGTTACTTCGAGTTTTTTTTTTTTTTTTTTTATCGACTTCTACCTTGACTTCTTCTGTGGCTTCTTTTACTTCGATTTTTTCTTTCATCGACTTCTACCTTGACTTCTTCTATGGCTTCTGTTACTTCGAGTTTTTTTTTTTTTTTTTTTTTATCGACTTCTACCTTGACTTCTTCTATGGTTTAAGTTACTTCGATTTTTTCTTTCATCGACTTCTACCTTTGACTTCTATGGCTTCTGTTACTTCGATTTTTTCTTTCATCGACTTCTACCTTGACTTCCTCTATGGCTTCTGTTATTTCGATTTTTTCTTTCATCGACTTCTACCTTGACTTCTTCTATGGCTTCAGTTACTTCGAGTTTTTTTTTTTTTTTTTCTTTTTTTATCGACTTCTACCTTGACTTCTTCTATGGTTTCAGTTACTTCGATTTTTTCTTTCATCGACTTCTACCTTGACTTCCTCTATGGCTTCTGTTTTTCGATTTTTTTTTTATCGACTTCTACCTTGACTTCTTCTATGGCTTCAGTTACTTCGAGTTTTTTTTTTTTTTTTTCCTTTTTTTATCGACTTCTAGCTGGACTTCTTCTATGGTTTCAGTTACTTCGATTTTTTCTTTCATCGACTTCTACCTAGACTTCCTCTATGGCTTCTGTTATTTCGATTTTTTCTTTCATCGACTTCTACCTTGACTTCTTCTATGGCTTCAGTTACTTCGAGTTTTTTTTTTTTTTTTCTTTTTTTATCGACTTCTACCTCGACTTCTTCTATGGTTTCAGTTACTTCGATTTTTTCTTTCATCGACTTCTACCTTGACTTCCTCTATGGCTTCTGTTATTTCGATTTTTTCTTTCATCGACTTCTACCTTGACTTCTTCTATGGTTTCAGTTACTTCGATTTTTTCTTTCATCGACTTCTACCTAGACTTCCTCTATGGCTTCTGTTATTTCGATTTTTTCTTTCATCGACTTCTACCTTGACTTCTTGTATGGCTTCTGTTACTTCGATTTTTTTTTTCATCAGCTTCTACCTTGACTTCTTCTATGGCTTCTGTTTTTCGATTTTTTTTTTATCGACTTCTACCTTGACTTCTTCTATGGCTTCAGTTACTTCGAGTTTTTTCTTTTTTTTTTTCTTTCTTTATCGACTTCTAGCTTGACTTCTTCTATGGTTTCAGTTACTTCGATTTTTTCTTTCATCGACTTCTACCTTGACTTCCTCTATGGCTTCAGTTACTTCGAGTTTTTTTTTTTTTTTTTTATCGACTTCTACCTTGACTTCTTCTATGGCTTCTGTTACTTCGAGTTTTTTTTTTTTTTTTTTTTATCGACTTCTACCTTGACTTCTTCTATGCTTTCAGTTACTTCGATTTTTTCTTTCATCGACTTCTACCTTTGACTTCTTCTATGGCTTCTGTTACTTCGATTTTTTCTTTCATCGACTTCTACCTTGACTTCCTCTGTGGCTTCTGTTATTTCGATTTTTTCTTTCATCGACTTCTACCTTGACTTCTTCTATGGCTTCTGTTACTTCGAGTTTTTTTTATTTTTTTTTTTTTATCGACTTCTACCTTGACTTCTTCTATGGTTTCAGTTACTTCGATTTTTTCTTTCATCGACTTCTACCTTGTCTTCTTCTATGGTTTCAGTTACTTCGATTTTTTCTTTTATCGACTTCTACCTAGACTTCCTCTATGGCTTCTGTTATTTCGATTTTTTCTTTCATCGACTTCTACCTTGACTTCTTCTATGGCTTCAGTTACTTCGAGTTTTTTTTTTTTTTTTCTTTTTTTATCGACTTCTACCTTGACTTCTTCTATGTTTCAGTTACTTCGATTTTTTCTTTCATCGACTTCTACCTTGACTTCTTCTATGGCTTCTGTTATTTCGATTTTTTGTTTCATCGACTTCTATCTTGACTTCTTCTATGGCTTCAGTTACTTCGATTTTTTTTTTTTTTTTTTTATCGACTTCTACCTTGACTTCTTCTATGGTTTCAGTTACTTCGATTTTTTCTTTCATCGACTTCTACCTTGACTTCTTCTATGGCTTCAGTTACTTCGATTTTTTTTTTTTTTTTCTTTTTTTATCGACTTCTACCTTGACTTCTTCTATGGTTTCAGTTACTTCGATTTTTTCTTTCATCGACTACTACCTTGACTTCTTCTATGGCTTCTGTTATTTCGATTTTTTCTTTCATCGACTTCTACCTTGACTTCTTCTATGGCTTCAGTTACTTCAATTTTTTTTTTTTTTTTTTTAATCGACTTCTACCTTGACTTCTTCTATGGTTTCAGTTACTTCGATTTTTTCTTTCATCGACTTCTACCTTGACTTCTTCTATGGCTTCTGTTATTTCGATTTTTTCTTTCATCGACTTCTACCTTGACTTCTTCTATGGCTTCTGTTACTTCGATTTTTTCTTTCATCGACTTCTACCTTGACTTCTTCTATGGCTTCTGTTTTTCGATTTTTTTTTTATCGACTTCTACCTTGACTTCTTCAATGGCTTCAGTTACTTCGAGTTTTTTTTTTTTTTTTTTTTTATCGACTTCTACCTTGACTTCTTCTATGGCTTCTGTTACTTCGATTTTTTCTTTCATCGACTTCTACCTTGACTTCTTCTATGGCTTCAGTTACTTCGAGTTTTTTTTTTTTTTTTTTTTATCGACTTCTACCTTGACTTCTTCTATGGTTTCAGTTACTTCGATTTTTTCTTTCATCGACTTCTACCTTTGACTTCTTCTATGGCTTCTGTTACTTCGATTTTTTCTTTCATCGACTTCTACCTTGACTTCCTCTATGGCTTATGTTATATCGATTTTTTCTTTCATCGACTTCTACCTTGACTTCTTCTATGGCTTCAGTTACTTCGAGTTTTTTTTTTTTTTTTTCTTTTTTTATCGACTTCTACCTTGACTTCTTCTATGGTTTCAGTTACTTCGATTTTTTCTTTCATCGACTTCTACCTTGACTTCCTCTATGGCTTCTGTTATTTCGATTTTTTCTTTCATCGACTTCTACCTTGACTTCTTCTATGGTTTCAGTTACTTCGATTTTTTCTTTCATCGACTTCTACCTAGACTTCCTCTATGGCTTCTGTTATTTCGATTTTTTCTTTCATCGACTTCTACCTTGACTTCCTCTATGGCTTCAGTTACTTCGAGTTTTTTTTTTTTTTTTTTATCGACTTCTACCTTGACTTCTTCTATGGCTTCTTTTACTTCGATTTTTTCTTTCATCGACTTCTACCTTGACTTCTTCTATGGCTTCTGTTACTTCGACTTTTTTTTTTATTTTTTTTTATCGACTTCTACCTTGACTTCTTCTATGCTTTCAGTTACTTCGATTTTTTCTTTCATCGACTTCTACCTTTGACTTCTTCTATGGCTTCTGTTACTTCGATTTTTTCTTTCATCGACTTCTACCTTGACTTCCTCTGTGGCTTCTGTTATTTCGATTTTTTCTTTCATCGACTTCTACCTTGACTTCTTCTATGGCTTCTGTTACTTCGAGTTTTTTTTTTTTTTTTTTTTTTATCGACTTCTACCTTGACTTCTTCTATGGTTTCAGTTACTTCGATTTTTTCTTTCATCGACTTCTACCTTTGTCTTCTTCTATGGTTTCAGTTACTTCGATTTTTTCTTTTATCGACTTCTACCTAGACTTCCTCTATGGCTTCTGTTATTTCGATTTTTTCTTTCATCGACTTCTACCTTGACTTCTTCTATGGCTTCAGTTACTTCGAGTTTTTTTTTTTTTTTTCTTTTTTTATCGACTTCTACCTTGACTTCTTCTATGGTTTCAGTTACTTCGATTTTTTCTTTCATCGACTTCTACCTTTGACTTCTTCTATGGCTTCTGTTTCTTCGATTTTTTCTTTCATCGACTTCTACCTTGACTTCCTCTATGGCTTCTGTTATTTCGATTTTTTCTTTCATCGACTTCTACCTTGTCTTCTTCTATGGTTTCAGTTACTTCGATTTTTTCTTTTATCGACTTCTACCTAGACTTCCTCTATGGCTTCTGTTATTTCGATTTTTTCTTTCATCGACTTCTTCCTTGACTTCTTCTATGGCTTCAGTTACTTCGAGTTTTTTTTTTTTTTTCTTTTTTTATCGACTTCTACCTTGACTTCTTCTATGGTTTCAGTTACTTCGATTTTTTCTTTCATCGACTTCTAACTTGACTTCTTCTATGGCTTCTGTTATTTCGATTTTTTGTTTCATCGACTTCTATCTTGACTTCTTCTATGGCTTCAGTTACTTCGATTTTTTTTTTTTTTTTTTTATCGACTTCTACCTTGACTTCTTCTATGGTTTCAGTTACTTCGATTTTTTCTTTCATCGACTTCTACCTTGACTTCTTCTATGGCTTCAGTTACTTCGATTTTTTTTTTTTTTTTCTTTTTTTATCGACTTCTACCTTGACTTCTTCTATGGTTTCAGTTACTTCGATTTTTTCTTTCATCGACTTCTACCTTGACTTCTTCTATGGCTTCTGTTATTTCGATTTTTTCTTTCATCGACTTCTACCTTGACTTCTTCTATGGCTTCTGTTACTTCGATTTTTTCTTTCATCGACTTCTACCTTGACTTCTTCTATGGCTTCTGTTTTTCGATTTTTTTTTTATCGACTTCTACCTTGACTTCTTCAATGGCTTCAGTTACTTCGAGTTTTTTTTTTTTTTTTTTTTTATCGACTTCTACCTTGACTTCTTCTATGGCTTCTGTTACTTCGATTTTTTCTTTCATCGACTTCTACCTTGACTTCTTCTATGGCTTCAGTTACTTCGAGTTTTTTTTTTTTTTTTTTTTATCGACTTCTACCTTGACTTCTTCTATGGTTTCAGTTACTTCGATTTTTTCTTTCATCGACTTCTACCTTTGACTTCTTCTATGGCTTCTGTTACTTCGATTTTTTCTTTCATCGACTTCTACCTTGACTTCCTCTATGGCTTATGTTATATCGATTTTTTCTTTCATCGACTTCTACCTTGACTTCTTCTATGGCTTCAGTTACTTCGAGTTTTTTTTTTTTTTTTTCTTTTTTTATCGACTTCTACCTTGACTTCTTCTATGGTTTCAGTTACTTCGATTTTTTCTTTCATCGACTTCTACCTTGACTTCCTCTATGGCTTCTGTTATTTCGATTTTTTCTTTCATCGACTTCTACCTTGACTTCTTCTATGGTTTCAGTTACTTCGATTTTTTCTTTCATCGACTTCTACCTAGACTTCCTCTATGGCTTCTGTTATTTCGATTTTTTCTTTCATCGACTTCTACCTTGACTTCCTCTATGGCTTCAGTTACTTCGAGTTTTTTTTTTTTTTTTTTATCGACTTCTACCTTGACTTCTTCTATGGCTTCTTTTACTTCGATTTTTTCTTTCATCGACTTCTACCTTGACTTCTTCTATGGCTTCTGTTACTTCGACTTTTTTTTTTATTTTTTTTTATCGACTTCTACCTTGACTTCTTCTATGCTTTCAGTTACTTCGATTTTTTCTTTCATCGACTTCTACCTTTGACTTCTTCTATGGCTTCTGTTACTTCGATTTTTTCTTTCATCGACTTCTACCTTGACTTCCTCTGTGGCTTCTGTTATTTCGATTTTTTCTTTCATCGACTTCTACCTTGACTTCTTCTATGGCTTCTGTTACTTCGAGTTTTTTTTTTTTTTTTTTTTTTATCGACTTCTACCTTGACTTCTTCTATGGTTTCAGTTACTTCGATTTTTTCTTTCATCGACTTCTACCTTTGTCTTCTTCTATGGTTTCAGTTACTTCGATTTTTTCTTTTATCGACTTCTACCTAGACTTCCTCTATGGCTTCTGTTATTTCGATTTTTTCTTTCATCGACTTCTACCTTGACTTCTTCTATGGCTTCAGTTACTTCGAGTTTTTTTTTTTTTTTTCTTTTTTTATCGACTTCTACCTTGACTTCTTCTATGGTTTCAGTTACTTCGATTTTTTCTTTCATCGACTTCTACCTTTGACTTCTTCTATGGCTTCTGTTTCTTCGATTTTTTCTTTCATCGACTTCTACCTTGACTTCCTCTATGGCTTCTGTTATTTCGATTTTTTCTTTCATCGACTTCTACCTTGTCTTCTTCTATGGTTTCAGTTACTTCGATTTTTTCTTTTATCGACTTCTACCTAGACTTCCTCTATGGCTTCTGTTATTTCGATTTTTTCTTTCATCGACTTCTTCCTTGACTTCTTCTATGGCTTCAGTTACTTCGAGTTTTTTTTTTTTTTTCTTTTTTTATCGACTTCTACCTTGACTTCTTCTATGGTTTCAGTTACTTCGATTTTTTCTTTCATCGACTTCTAACTTGACTTCTTCTATGGCTTCTGTTATTTCGATTTTTTGTTTCATCGACTTCTATCTTGACTTCTTCTATGGCTTCAGTTACTTCGATTTTTTTTTTTTTTTTTTTATCGACTTCTACCTTGACTTCTTCTATGGTTTCAGTTACTTCGATTTTTTCTTTCATCGACTTCTACCTTGACTTCTTCTATGGCTTCAGTTACTTCGATTTTTTTTTTTTTTTTCTTTTTTTATCGACTTCTACCTTGACTTCTTCTATGGTTTCAGTTACTTCGATTTTTTCTTTCATCGACTACTACCTTGACTTCTTCTATGGCTTCTGTTATTTCGATTTTTTCTTTCATCGACTTCTACCTTGACTTCTTCTATGGCTTCAGTTACTTCAATTTTTTTTTTTTTTTTTTTTAATCGACTTCTACCTTGACTTCTTCTATGGTTTCAGTTACTTCGATTTTTTCTTTCATCGACTTCTACCTTGACTTCTTCTATGGCTTCAGTTACTTCGAGTTTTTTTTTTTTTTTTTTTTATCGACTTCTACCTTGACTTCTTCTATGGTTTCAGTTACTTCGATTTTTTCTTTCATCGACTTCTACCTTGACTTCTTCTATGGCTTCTGTTACTTCGATTTTTTCGTTCATCGACTTCTACCTTGTCTTCTTCTATGGCTTCTGTTATTTCGATTTTTTCTTTCATCGACTTCTACCTTGACTTCTTCTATGGTTTCAGTTACTTCGATTTTTTCTTTCATCGACTTCTACCTAGACTTCCTCTATGGCTTCTGTTATTTCGATTTTTTCTTTCATCGACTTCTACCTTGACTTCTTCTATGGCTTCTGTTACTTCGATTTTTTCTTTCATCGACTTCTACCTTGACTTCTTCTATGGCTTCTGTTTTTCTTTTTTTTTTTTATCGACTTCTACCTTGACGTCTTCTATGGCTTCAGTTACTTCGAGTTTTTTTTTTTTTTTTTTCTTTTTTTATCGACTTCTAGCTTGACTTCTTCTATGGTTTCAGTTACTTCGATTTTTTATTTCATCGACTTCTACCTTGACTTCCTTTATGGCTTCAGTTACTTCGAGTTTTTTTTTTTTTTTTTTATCGACTTCTA